>JAOWBR010150034.1:1501-12970 GCA_028571145.1 Dionaea muscipula
AAGGTAGAACAATCAAAGAATAGTGCGACGGACCCAAGGATACTATGAAGAACTCATGCCAAGAATAACATAAGAACATGTCGTCACAACCCAACATGATGATTCACACATCAACGAGAAGCATGGGAGATAAAGATGACAATAACATGCATCACACGACTCCAAACATGCCTCGTATCATAACCATATGAATAACAGGTACATCTAACATACGTACGCCTAACATACATGTATCATTTGCCAGTAAGTTTCACGACAAGGGGTCCCCGCCACACCGTACGAGTAAACCGAAATGGCGTCCGAGAATACTACCATATGTAGGCACCGTCCAGGTCGAGCTCATGACCTACAGACGTTGGGACACAGGGGGATGAGAGCCTGTGTGGCCAGAGCAACTCTGGGCTTAACATGTCATAACCGACCTCCACATCACTCTAACGGGGATGAGAGCCTGTTAGAGAATGCCTCATAGGCTCAATGCCCACCATACACAACCGATCCAAAATCCAAGATGCTAAATCCACACAACAACAATACTATCATGCCAAATGAAGGACCATGAAGATAAGACATGTGGACTATCACAACACGAACGAATCATAGTATATGCAAACTATGATAACCAATAACATCATGGATAGATGGATAGACAAGGATAACGAAGGTGGGAGGAGGAAGAGATAGGTCAGTGTACACCCCTCACCTGGGAAATCTCGCAAGCACGCTAATTGCGGATGATCACACCACCACTATGCGCTATGTCACCACCTATCAACCAAAACAATAGGGAAAAATCACTAACGAGCACAATCACGACATCGTCAACCTAAATGTCGCTAACAAGGTCAAAACGTCCCCCCAAACATGCCCACTAATCATGCAATGCATTGGGGAATCAACGCACGAAGTTACGGAACGAAAACAGCGTGGACAGGGGAAAATGAACGGCGGACGTTGTCTGAGGACGTCCGCGGTGACGTCCGCCGCTATCTGGGCAATTTGCACAAAATGGCAGAGGCGTTGGTGGACGTCCTCGAGGACGTCTACCACTGCAACTCGTGGAAAATGTAGAAATCTGTAACTCGAAATCGCCCAAATCATCACCCAAACTAATCAAACCAAATCCAAACCATTTCTACATGATTCCAACCCATTTGGGGGCATGAATGAGCATCAAAACAAGTCCTAACATGCCTCTAAACATGACTTAAACATGCTCATGGAATAAAATCCGAAAATCACCAAAAATCCTCAAATGACATCCGAACATCAAATGGCCATGGATTCATACGCAAATCAACTTCTCCAACACCCCATTGACATGCTCAACCCCTCAATCAAAGCTACACACCAAGGATTTGAGCTAAACTTGTGAAAACAAGTAAAAATCTCACCTTGAGGATGAAGAGCTCAAACCAAAACCGAATGGGGGATGGATCTTGTTCTTCTCTTCCTTGTGATGACGAATCCGGTCCTCCTTCAGGTCCAAGATTAAGTGGTCACCTTCAGTGGAGGAGAGAAGTTGAGGAGAAGAAGAGAAAATAAAGAGGAAGGGAGAGAGGATAAAGATGTTGGCTATGAGAGGGAAAAGAAATGAGGAGGGGAGGCTTGCAAGGGGTTTTAGGGATTTAAAATCCCTAGCAAGACTTAAAGGTACATGGGTAATTATCCATGTCCCTTAATTCAGCCCAAAATTTAATGGGATCTCCCTAAAAAATGCCTTTTGTGGCATTTGAACCCCAAACCAAACGAAATCTCATCTCAAACCTCCACCACTTTGAGTTATTTAAAGAGTTAATAACCTAACCGGCTTAAATGTCGCAAGTGAAACCCGGTCATTTTGGACGAGTTATCACAACTTGGGAGCACGAGAAGGAGATGCGCGACAAGTATCCTCATCTTTTCTTCGAGGTATGACTTTGTTCTTTGGTTCTGAGGACGAAACTTCTTTAAAGGGGGTACTAATGTAATAACTCGACTCTCTGGGCCGGGTTATTTTTATTCCATTCGGTTGTTTTTGGACCGGGCTGACTCATAGACGAGGCCCAAACACCCCCTCACCTTTCTTTTTTTTTTATTTTCTTCAGTTTTTTTTTCGATTTAGCAATTAAGCCTGCTACGGCCGTAGGAGATTCCCTACGGCCGTAGCCGCGTCTGTTTCCAAAACAAACGTTGATCCTCGCCAACCGTGGCTTTGTTTGGTTCCTTTTCGGTTCTTTCTAAATTTTGACACACCTCCACGCATCCAAAGCCACCAAAAGGAAGGGAGAGAGAGACCTTGGATGATCAGAGAGGAGGGAGGATGATCCCGAGCACATATCACGGTGAGCCATCGTCTTGTTTTTCGTCATTTTCACAACCATGGATCGTTATTACCATGAGCATGTTTTAAGATCCGTTTTTCCCTTTGGTCTGGTGATGATGACAGCCTAGAAGAAGAGGGGAAGGAGATCTGGGCTTGCTTCCGTCGTCGGTGGCAATCTACGATAATAAATGTGAGATCTTGTTTCCATTTTTGCAATGTCAACACCCCATTGACATGCTCAACCCCTCAATCAAAGCTACAAACCAAGGATTTAAGCTAAACTTGTGAAAACAAGTAAAAATCTCACCTTGAGGATGAAGAGCTCAAACCAAAACCGGATGGGGGATGGATCTTGTTCTCCTCTTCCTTGTGATGACGAATCCGGTCCTCCTTCAACTCGAAGATCAAGGGGTCACCTTCAATGGAGGAGAGAAGTTGAGGAGAAGAAGAGAAAATGAAGAGGAAAGGAGAGAGGATGAAGATGTCGGTTGTGAGAGGGAAAAAAATGAGGAGAGGAGGCTTGCAAGGGGTTTTAGGGATTTAAAATCCCTAGCAAGACTTAAGGGTACATGGGTAATTTTCCATGTCCCTTAATTCAGCCCAAAATTTAATGAGCTCTCCCTAAAAAATGCCTCATGTGGCATTTGAACCCCAAACCAAAGGAAATCTCATCCCAAACCTCCACCACTAAGCCAAGTTGAGTTATTTGAAGCATTAATAACCCAACCGGCTTAAATGTCGCAAGTGAAACTCGGTCCATTTGGACGAGTTATCACATCCTTCCCCCCTCAAAAGAATTTCACCCTCGAAATTTGAAATAACCAAGTCGAAAGGAAAGGCATACCTCTAAACAAGTGCGGGTACTTTTCACGCATCTCAACCTCGCGCTCCCACGTGGCTTCCTCCACCGCATGGTTACGCCAAAGGATCTTCACCAATTGTATCGACTTATTCCGAAGCACTTTCTCCTTCCGATCTAGAACCGCAACAGGTTGCTCTTCGTAGGTCATGTCTTCACGAACGTGAAGTGGCTCAAAATCGATCACATGTGAAGGGCTATGCACGTACCTCTGTAACATGGACACATGAAAAATATTGTGCACCTCCGCTAGGCTAGGGGGCAAGGCCACTCGATATGAAACATCTCCAACACGGTCAAGGATCTTAAAAGGTCCAATGTATCAAGGGCTAAGCTTCCCTTTATTTTCAAAACGGATCACACCCTTCCAAGGAGACACTTTCAAGAACACTTTGTCGCCCACATGAAACTCCAAGTCTCGGAGACGAGTGTCTGCATAGCTCTTCTTCCTGCTTTGAGCCGTCAACAATCTCTCACGGATCAGAGCAACCTTTTGGCTTGCATCCTCAACTAGTTCGGGACCTAAAACCTGTCGCTCACCAACCTCAAACCAACAGGTAGGAGATCTACATCTCCGGCCATACAGTGCCTCAAACAGAGTAATCCCTAAACTAGTCTGAAAACTGGTGTTGTACGAGAACTCTACCAAAGGCAACTGGTCATCCCAATTACCTTTCCAATCCAAACAGCAAGCTCGCAACAAATCCTCGAGGGTCTGGATGGTCCGCTCAGACTGGCCATCGGTCTGTTGGTGGTAGGCGGTACTAAAACTCAAGGTAGTCCCGAATGCTTCCTGAAATGCTCGCCAAAACTTAGAAACAAATCTCGGATCGCAGTCAAAAACAATGGAAACTGACGCTCTATACAACCGGACAATCTCTCTCATGTAGAGACAAGCCAATCGATCCAACGTGAACGTCACCTTGATCGGCAAAAAGTGAGCAGACTTTGTGAGCCGATCAATAATGACCCAAACAACATCGTGTCCACTCCGTGTGGATGGAAGACCCATCACAAAGTTCATGGTGATGTGTTCCCATTTCCACTCAGGAATGGGCAATGATTGTAGCTTGCCAGCTGGCACCTGATGCTCAACTTTCACTTGTTGACATAACAAACACTGAGTCACAAACTCGATAATGCACCTCTTCATCCCACGCCACCAAAAATGTTCCTTTAGATCACAATACATCTTGGTAGCACCAGGATGAATGCTCAACCAAGAACTGTGGGCCTCGGTCAGAAGCTCAGTCCTCACATCCACATCAATAGGGACGTAGATGCACCCCTGAAATCTCAACATCTGATCTGGGTCAACTGAGAACTCTGAGTCCACACCATCACTTAAACCATTAATGATGCTCTGAAGCTTAAAATCCTCCCTCTGTGCAGTCAATAGTCGGTCTCTCAAGGTCGGACGAAGCGTGAGCTGACTGATCAATCCATCAACTCTACCCTGAACCGGCTGAATCTCAAGTCTCTGGAACTCCCGAATCAACTGCGGCTGAAGTGTCAAGCAAGTAAGACTACCATCTGACTTCCTGCTCAGTACATCGTCCACCACATTGGCCTTCCCCGGATGATACTGAATCGTCAGATCATATTCTTTCAACAACTTCAACCATCTCCTCTGTCTCAGATTGAGTTCCTTCTGGGTGAAGATATACCTCAAACTTTTGTGATCGGTGAAGATCTCACACAGCTCACCATAAAGGTAATGTCTCCACAACTTCAATGTAAAAACAATCGCCGCCAACTCCAAGTCATGTGTCAGCAATGACAAGACTGGAGTTGTGGTCAACCTCTTCTTCAACTCAAGGAAGCTCTGCTCACAAGCATCGGTTCAGACAAACTTCACACTCTTCCTGGTGAGAGTAGTAAGAGGTAAGGCTATGGTGGAAAATCCCTCCACAAACCACCTGTAGTAGCCAGCCATCCCCAAGAAGCTACGGAGCTCTCGGACAGTCGTGGGGTATGGCCACTTCTCAACAACCTCTATCTTCTTCATGTCAACTGAGATTCCATCCTTGCAAATCACATGCCCCAAAAAGGTAACTCTATCCAACCAAAACTCACATTTCTTGAATTTGGCATAAAGTTGTTTCTCTCTCAAAGTCTGCAAGGCGGTCCTTAAATGCTCCCGGTGCTCCTCCTCACTCATGGAGTAAATGAGAATGTCATCAATGAACACCACTACAAAACAGTCAAGGTAGGGCTTGAATACCCTCTGCATCATGTCCATGGAAGCGACTAGAGCATTTGTGAGTCCAAATGGCATGACAAGAAACACGTAGAGACCATAGTGAGTTCGGAAAGCCGTCTTTGCTATGTCACCCTCTCGGATCTTCAACTGATGGTATCCTGATCTCAAGTCAATCTTGGAAAACACTTGTGCCCCTTGCAACTGATCAAAAAAGCCATCGATGCATGGCAATGGATACTTGTTCTTCACCGTTGCCTTGTTGATCTCGCGATAGTCGATACACAACCGCATGGAAGCATCTTTCTTCTTGATGAAAAACACCGGTGCTCCCCATAGGGACACACTCTGTCTGATGAACCCTTTCTCCAAAAGTTCTTACAACTGAGCGTGCAACTCCTTCAACTCAATTGGTGCCATCCGGTATAGCGCCTTGGAGATGAGTCTAGTGCCTGGTACTGGGTCAATCACAAACTTAACCTCTCGGTCCGGTGGCAATCTAGGGAGATCCTCAAGGAATACATCGGGGAACTCATTGACAATGGGAATGTCCTCAAGATTTTGCTCCCCATGCTTCACTTCCACCACGTAGGCTAAGTAGCCTGTGCACCCCTTCCTCAGCATCTTGTGGGCTTGCAAACAAGAGATCATGCTAAGGGGTAGTGCTTTCTTCTCCTCTTCATACACCAACTCGGAACCATCAGGCATGGCAAAGATCACCCGCTTGCCCCGATAATCAAGCTTGGTGTCGTGTCGTACAAGCCAATCCATGCCCAAGATGACGTCAAAACCACTCACATTAAATGCAACCAAGTCAACAGGGAAAATCTGTCCATAAATAAGGACCTCACATGCACGACAAACATGAGTCAACTCAATAGAAGGACCAACAGGTGTAGCAACAACCATGTCCACATCCAAAGCAATCAGAAGAACAGGCAAGGAACGAAGAAAAGCAGGCAATGCAAAAGAATGAGTAGCACTCGAATCGAAAAGCACTCTAGCAGGAACTGAAGAAGTGACTAGAGTACCTTCAACAACTGAGGATGCAGCCCCGGCCTCCTCCTGAGTTAGTATGTAGACTCTCCCCTGGATCAACGACCTCTCAGACCCTGAAGTTGTGCCCTTGCCCTTCTTGTCTGCCTGGGGTGCTGCCTGAGCTGACCTGTGGACTGACCCAACCTCTGATGCAACCGGTTGCTGCGTCCCCTCGGTCTGCTGGACTGAATGGAACTGCCTTGGGGTACTCTGCTGGACGGTCTACCGGCTCTGCTGACCACCACTCCTGCACATAAATGCTATGTGCCCAGCCTTGCCACAAGTGTGACAAGTAAGGGGTTTACCATCACATCGGTAACCCCTAGAGTGGTTCTTCCTGCACCTCTTGCAGAAAGGTTCTGTCCTCGCCAACATCTCCGAGCCTCTTGTTGAAGAAGTATGAGACTTTTTCTTCTTGCTACTCCCAGATGGCTGAGCACTCTGAGTGGGTCCTTCTCTTGATATCTTTTGTCCAGAACCATCACGGGGTTGCATGGCATCCTCCATGCTTGTAGCTCTCTTGACCATGTTGGCCAACGTCACACCCTTGAGTCCTCAGATGAGAACTGACAAGTCCTAGTTCATTCCCCTCTCAAAGAGAAACATCTTGTCATCTTCGGTCTCTAAAAGCTCCGGTGCAAATCTTCTAAGCTCATTGAACTTGGCGTCATACTCCGGAATGGTCATGCTACCTTGCCTTAGAGCAAGTAACTCAGACTTCTTTTGTGCCCTCACATGCGCGGTGTAGAAATTATTCTTAAATACAGTCACGAACTCATCCCATGATGGCTCTTCTCCTCCAGCCTCAAACCTCCGCTCGATGCCCTTCCACCAATGCTTCGCAGCATCCTTGAGTGCATAGGTGACAAGGGACACCTTGTGCTCTGGTGTTCATCCAACCCTGTGGAGTAGCTCCTCTACCTCCATGAGCCAGTTGCCTGCCTCGGTGGCATCGACGAAACCGGTGAATCTAGGGGGCTTGGTTGAAAGGAACAGATCAAACAGTCTCCCTTGAACCTCCTCAGGTGGTAGCACAGCCACTGCGGCCCTAGGCGCTATCGGCGGGGTAGGCCTCTAATCAGCTCTCTCCTCAACATGTGCTACCCTAGCTACCGCAGGTCCCCTCATGTCCATGAACCTCTGAAATTGGCGGAACTGCTCCCACTCTGCAGGTGAGAGTCTCTGAAACTCCTGAAAGCACGTATACTCATCAGGCGGGAGTCTCACATTGGTTGCCTCATCCTTAAGGTCGACAATCGGGTCCTGAACACCCAAACGAGAAGCCTCTCCGATGAGTAGACCGGGTGTTCTGGGTGGTACTACGTTGGTTCACCTCCGTGCACTGGACGACTCCTCAGGAAAGTTAACGTGGCTCCTAGTCCGCGGCATGACTGCCAAACACATCACTCATCTAAGTCAAAGCAGAACTAAGAAAAGGCAACACAACAAATGAGACGTACCTCTAGCGGATGCCGGGAGATGGGCCTCTTTCTAAACCACAAGGACAAACCAACAAGCTAAGTCCAAGAAAAGGCCTAGTCCAATCCCAATTAAATCAAAATAAAACCTTGGCTCTCTGATACCACAAATGTCACACCTCACCTAGGGTGGACCGGCGTACAACCCGTGGGGATCGCCCACAAACCGCACAAGCCTAAACCAAACAACTAGCAATGGAACTAATGAGCAAACATGGGTGGAAACATCACACTACTCTAACGTCTCAAGTCCATCACAATCTAGAGCTAAGCATGCGGAAGCCAAAAAGAGACAAAGAGTCCAAGCTCATCACAAGTGTCCATCACAGTCCAAATGTCTAGAACTAATGAAAGTCATGCGAGTAGGATGCTTAGATTTTCGATCCTGGTTGACCGTTTCCGTTGCAGTGACATTCTGGATGACTCGTGGATAGATTGAGATGTGATCTTGGTTTAGACATGAGAGGAGTCGGGCCTGAGGTAACTGGATGTAAGAGTGCTGCCAACACAAGTGAGACTTGATCTGTACCGTTGATGATGCGCACATTACCGGGACAGATAAGAAGCACTTGTGCTTGGCGAGCTCTTCCATCTGTTGTTGACCCTGGAAGATTGAGGCCACGATGAGTTGGATGGATTAGAGGAGATCGGAAGACATGCTTGAGGTACGCAGTTTTCTGAGATCGATAGGATGTTACCGGAGATTCATTCTGAATTGGTTGCTTCGTTGTTTCCCCTCGTAGAGGATCTGTGCTTGGGGTGATGTGAGATTCGTGAGCAGTTGATTCATGGGCTGTAGACCTGTTCGGCTCGTTCAGTTTTGCACATGTTCTGATTATGAAGTTGGATATTCTGTGTATTATAGTGACTGATGCACCTTGTAGGGATCTTCCGATGGTTTGGTTAGATAGCCGTGCGGGAGTGTGAGGTACTTGATGATGTTAATGAGTTTGAACTAGGGTTGATCGATGTTGATGGATTGGTTTCGGGATTGAGGAGTCTCTGTGCTGTGTTGTGAGGATGAGTGATTTTGTAGAGATAGTCTTGAGTTTTGTCAAGCCTTTTGTTTGGGCTTCGACAATTGTTGTGGTGTGGTTGATTGATTGAGATTTTCGATCCTGATTGACTGTTTCCGCTAAGTGTTGTTGATCTTTAAGGAGAGGTAGTTGTGTGGCTAGTTCTTGACGCGCAACTTTTGGGATTGATTGGGTTCTTTTCCTTGGTCCTTTGGTGGACAAGGATGATGATCAGTGTTTAAGATTGGTAATTCCTGATTTGGCAGGACTCTTCGGATGTTTTGTTCTAAGGTAAACTTACCTTGTTTTATCTTTTGTTGATCCTTGGATGGTGATGACATTGGGTGGACGGACGCCTGTGGGCGTAGTGTTATGGATTTGCTTTTGAGATCTGCTAGGTTGACTTTCTTTTCATTTGGATTGCTTGAGGTTTTGGGGAAACTTCATCGGTTTTGTGGTTTTTAGTTGATGATTTTGGATTGTTGGGCGTTGGCCATTAACTCTGTAGTTGGATTGGTCTTGCACAATTAGTGTCCTTGATGGTTCGAGAAGGTTCGAGAGGATGTGATTTTCGAGTAGTGCCCGTTGAGACTTTGGATCCTTGATTTGACGACTTTGATTGGTGATTATTCGTTAATGCAACCACATGGTGGAAGAGACCACGTGGGAGCGTAAGGAGGAGATGTTGATAAGATATCCACAATTTTCACTTGAGATTCTCATTTGGATTGATTTTTTCGATCTCGAGGACGAGATCTTTTTATGGGGGGTAGAATGTTATATCCCGGGTTTTATGATCATTTTTATTTTGTTTTATGCTCATTTTGATCGATTTATCATGTTGGAGATTTTTTGTTTTTCGGTGAATAGTGTTTAACGTGAATAGTGTTCTCGGGTTTTATATGGCTGTTTTGCTACTTTTTGCATTTCATATCGTACAGACGATTTGAGAATACCGGAACGATCGGGATGATGAGACTTGAACTTTAAGTACCATATTGACGTATGCCTGTTGCACGGATTTTTTTTTACTAGTCGGTTTGTGTTGGGACGATTTTTGACTTTTCGAATTTAGGTTCGTTGTGATCGTCTTGAGATTTTATGATTTTTGGTGATGAGTTTGAGGTTTGTAGGATTAGTCTTCCATGCGTAATTTGTGATTAAAGGATGGTTAGTGTGTTAGGTGTGTGGTTGGTGGAGGTTGAGTGTGAGGATGGGTTTATTTAATGTGTTATGTGTATGTGTATAAGTGATGTTATATGGATAATTTTAGGCCATCTCCCAGCCCATTTTTGGTCTGCTCCACGTGAGAAAGAAAGAGGAAAAGAAAGGTGAAGAAGAGAAGAAGAAGAGGAAGAAGAGAGGATTGAGGAGTTTCTTGAAGATTCTTGGCATTTTCACCTCTTTCACTTGAGTTTGGAGTGGGATCTTGTTTGTTCTTGGTTGGAGAGCACTTGTATAGAATTGAGAAGCTTGAAGTTCATCCTATTGGTGGCTTTTAAGGTAAGATTCATGTTTAAGTTAGTGGTTTCCATGGTTTTCATGCTTAGAATGGATTTTTGAAGATGTGATTTTGAGCTTTGCTTGTGTTTGATGAGGATGGATGCTTTGACATGGTTTGTTAGACCTTTTGTGACCTGTGTGAGGGTTGGGAGATGAGATTTGATGAGTGGTTCATATGTTTCATGGTTTTCATTGTGGATCCTAAGATGTTTAGCTTGGATTGATTTTCTTAGTGATGATTTTGAGTGTGACATGTGGATTGGAGTGCTTGGAAGGCTTGAGTTGCTTGGTTTCATATTTTGTGACTTGTTTGAGGTGTTTTGGATGCGTTTTGGTTGAGTTTGGTTGGTTTTTGGATTGGTTAGAAAGTTGGGAAAAATGCAAATTTTTGACCAGGGACATCCTCCCAGCTGTTTTTTCTGCATTTTGACCAGGGACATCCTCCCAGTTGTTTTGGTCCATTTACTTTCGCCAGAGATTTTAGTGGATGTCCCAAGGACGTCCTCTACTATCTGTTTTGGGTCCTTTAGGATTCTTTGAGTTTTTCATCATTTGAGATTGTTCTGGGGAGGGTCGGGATCGATCCTAGACCCGTCTTAGGAGATTTTTGAGGCATAGATTGAGATATTTAAGGTTGTTTAGGGTGTTGATTGGTTGTGTTGACTGATGATAAGATTTTGAGACCTTTGTCCATTATTTTGTGTCAGGGACCGTTGTTGAGCCTGTTGAACGACTTATGCTTGGTTAGAGGCTCTTGGTGATTGATTTGACGTCGTTGCCTAGGTGAGATATCTTATGAGACGATTGGTATGTGAGCTTTTAATTATTTATTGATTACATCAGTTTTCTTTACGGTCGCTATATACCGTAGTACATTATAGCTTTGGGTAACTCCATGATGATTTATGTATGATTTAGACCCTCAGGTCATGATAGTATCATTTTCTTGCATGGACATTGAAAGATTTGATTTATGAACTTGCACTGTCGAATTTTATCATGATTTTAGCTATGATTTTCTTCAAAATGGTTTACCTCTCATTGTGGTTTTCGAACCTCGGGTCGTGTTA
>JAOWBR010150045.1:0-13581 GCA_028571145.1 Dionaea muscipula
TTGATGTATCATGCTTATGTTGTGACGGTGTGTTTCGTTCATGTGATTTACTTGATATTGTTGCATTGCACCGTCACTGTTTCTTCTTCTCTTGTACCACGAGTAGAATCTTGTAGCCATGGTGGGTTGGTCCCCTCCTATTTTACCTCGGTCACCTCCGGGATCCGGATTAAGGTGGTCGAGAGCTCTACTTACGTTTGACTTGGACCATCCCCCACACCTCGTGATATATCCTGAGCATGATTATTACCTCTATTGCATGATCTTGGTTTCTATTCAAACCCCGTGTACACCCCCGGTAAATGCTGTTTCAGGTAGTTGATCTGCTAGGAGGATGCGGCGGGCAGACGGCGCGCCTCTTAGGATTATTTACCTTGTAGTTGTTGTAGTAATTTTGTTACTACACTTTGAGTTTTAGCATGATTTGCATTTATGAGATTTAGCCACATGTTGTGAGTTGATTTATATGTTTCCGCACTCTGATGTTTGTTATAGCATGTTGATGACTTGGATTCCACCCTTGTGCATATGGTTAGACCTTTGTTCCTTTTGGAGACCCAGTTAGACTTTGTTCCATGTTTGTTGATGATTGGACCTTTGGTTGGTGTTGTTGGGTTTAGGCTTCTGCGGTCCGTGGTTGGGTCCACAGGGCGTACGCCGGTCCACCCGGGGTGGGGTGTGACAAGAACGCTTTGCATCAGAGATTTCGTATACTTCTGAGGACTCATCTTATCTTGAAACCTCACTCTCACAAACTCAACGTTCACCTTAACGGGTAACACAACCTCCAAACCATATACCAGTTGGTAAGAAGTAATACCCGTTACCATTCTAAAGCTTGTACGAATCGCCCAAAGAGCTTCTTATAACAGATCATGCCACGCTCTAGGGTTACCAGCAATTATCTTGATGATGACACCCTTAAGAACCTTATTGGATGATTCGGCCTGTCCATTAGCTTGGACATAGTAAAGAGAGGAATGCACAAGCTTTACCCCAAACTTATCCAACAAGGCCTTCACCCTTTACCCATTGAGGGATGTTCCATAATCCACCATGATAGTCTGTGGAATTCAAAACTTATAAATTATATTGGTAGTTATAAACTCCACCACTTGCTCTTGGGTGATTTCTTTCAAAGCTACTGCCTCCACCAACTTCGTAAAAAAGTCAATGGCCACTATGATGAACGTATGACCCTTAGAGGAAGGAGGGTATATAATGCTAATTATAGCAATAGCCCATCCACGAAATAGCCAAGGCTTCATGATCGTGCTCATTTCTTGAGCGGGGGCATGCTGAATCGGTCCGTGGCATTGACAAGCCTCACATCCTTTAGCATATTGCACACAATCCTTACCCATAGTGGGCCAGTAATATCCACTCCGCGAAATAAGCCACCTTATGGATACTCTAACCTGGTGCGCGCCACAAATTCCTTCATGGACTTCAGCCATGATAGTTCTGGCCTCCTTATCACACATGCACCATAGAAGGATACCGTCAGGACATTTCTTATACAGTTGGCCATATATTATTACAAAGTTTAAGGCACGTAGCCTTTTCTTTGGGTCCTGCTCTCGACCCAAGTCAGTGAGAGTTGTAATGATCCCCACGCGCCAATCAGAACCACTAACCATATCATAAGCCAACACTTGGCCCGAAGAGAAACGTTCTGAGGCGGGACATAAGACTCCGTGCTTGGTTACAACTAGATTACGGAGCACCGAAATTTCCTTGCACGATATCTTGTAAGACTATCAACACATCGTTCTGGCACTGAAATTCACTAGTGGTCTGACAAAGTACCAGCTGGGAATCGCCCTTGATGCTGATAGAACGCACGTTGATATCATGTAGCAGCTCTAATCCTATAATCAGGGCCTCATATTTGGCTTGATTGTTAGTGTACCACCCCTCGAGGGAGAAGTAAAAATGGAACGCACCCCCCAAGGGAGGGATCAACACAATCCCTACTCCAGCATGATGAGACGTCCTGGAGCCGTCAAAATACAACACCTAAGGCTTGATACTGATCAAGCATATCTCTAATTCCACTTCGGGACTCACGTCCATAGAAGGGTGATCTGCTAAAAAATCAGCTAAGACTTGGACCTTCACAGCCATTTGAGAAAGAAAGCGCAAATCAAATTCATGTAGAGCTAATGCCCAAAAACCTACTCTATAATGGGTAATGGGACACAAGTATAAATATTTTATTATATTAACTTTCGAAACAAGGTACACTGTTCTGGGCCTTACATTGGCTCTAAGCTTAGTACATGCAGAGAAAAGAGCGAGACATAATTTTTCTAAAGGCAGATAGTCACATTCTGTCGGCATAAGCCTCCTACTAAGATAATAAACAGCCCTATCTGGACTTTCGTCGTTCTCCTGGGCGAGCATCGCTCCTATATAACGTTCCTCTGCGACAATGTAGAGCTTGAACGGTCTTCCTTTCATAGGTGGGACCATTACTGGTGGTTTAGTTAGATACGCTTTCAGAGCGTTGAAAGTATCCGGGTGCTCCTGGGTCCAGACGAACTTGTCCTGAAACTTGAGCCTTAGTCAAGAAGAGAACGTTCCCGTTCGTCCTGCACGGTTAGAATTGAAACGTCTTAGAAAATTGACTTGACCTAAGAAACGTTGTAATTCCTCCTTCGTCTTTAGTGGTTCGACCCGTATGACGGCCTGAGCCTTGTTAGGCTCAATTTCAATCCCCCTTTGGTGCACTAGAAAACCTAGAAAATTTTTCGCGTTCACACCAAAGGCCCATTTTAACGGGTTGAGTTTCAACCCATACACTCTCATACCCTCAAAAAAATCTGAGATGAGCGAAATGGTCTTTCACAGAGACAGCCTTGGAAACTATGCCATCTACATAAACTTCTACAAAGTCTCTAATCATATCGTGGAAGATAAGATTCATAGCGCGCTGGTAAGTAGCACCAGCGTTCTTAAGGCCGAAGGGCATAACTACCCATTCATAACAACCTAACGCTTCAGGACAGCGAAAGGCCGTTTTAGGTACGTCATCATCAGCAATATAAATTTGGTTATAGCCAGAATAACCATCCATGAAGGAATATAGGGCGTATCCAGTCGTAGAATCAACTAAAGAGTCTATCATGGGCATGGGGTACTCGTCCTTGGGCGTAGCCAAGTTCAGATTATGAAAATCAATACAAACCCTAAGTTTCCCATTCTTTTTCATCACTGGAATGATATTTGACAACCACTCAACATATTTGGTCGTTCGAATAAATTTTTCCTTAAGGAGGTGTTCTATCTCTTTTCTTATTAGAGGAACTACATCCGACGCGAAGCGCCGTGGAGGTTTCTTGACAGGAAAAAACCTTAGTTTGGTAGGGAGATGATGTTCTACTAAGTCCCGCCCTAGCCCAGGCATTTCTTCATATTCCGAAGCAAAGCAATCCCTTTGCTTACTACGTAAAGAGACACGGGAAGAACGTACCTCAGGTGCTAAGAGTTGGCTGACAAAGGTAGGGTAACGGCGTTCTTCCTCTAGAGCCAAGTCCACCTCCAGCAAAGGATCGTGTGCTTGTGCGAACCCATAACTGTCCGAGTCCTAAACTTCGGGCAACGTACCCCCCAAGTCTTCCTCAGCCCGCTCTTCGAGCAAATCAACGCAATACGCGCTAAACCGTAATCTTTGTTTCATGTCATGGGCCATTAATTTGGTCTTGAGCGCATTAATGGCCTGAGAATACTGTTCCATATAACGAAGCTCAGACCGATAAGCCACTAATTTGACTTAGAAGGCCGCCAGCGCAGCCGCCGACTCGGCCCGTAATTGGCATATCAAGGGCCACTATTGTAGGCCTGTCTGCAAAAAGTTCATTGCTAAGTTTCTCTAATAACAGGTCAAAGTCATGGGCAAGAAGGACGGTTCCGTCACCCCCTTGCAATACGCCAATCGGACCGTAGCCCTTTCTGATAAGCTTGCTTCAACATCCACGACGTTTGCCTCCGTGAACGACCTATCATCCGCTTGAACAACTTCCGGGTTACCATCTTTGTCCCATAGCACCACGCACTAGTGTAGAGACGAAGGGATACAACCCATACCATGGATCCAATCTCGTCCTAAAAGAACGTTGTACGCTGTAGGGCTGTCTAGCACGAATACCACAATCTTCTTGGTTATGTTGTCAACTGTAACCTCCAAGGGAACCATACTTTTGGACGAAGCCACTTCCCCACTGAAGCCAGAAAGGACGACCTCAAAGGGGATATGATTTTTATCCAGTTTGCCTACTTTCTGCATGGCATATTGTTAATGGTGGCACCATTGTCCACCAGTACGCGGTTCACCGGAACCCTGTTTACCTCGGCCTTGAGATACAAAGGCCTTAAATGTTTCATCATATCTTTGGATGGTCGTTGGAATATTACTATCTATTTTACGGATTTTGAAACAACTTGGGCAGATTGATCGCCTTCAAGTTTTTTCTGCTTCTCCTTCATCACGTCCCTAGTGTGCAAATTAAGTGTTGGAGTGTCTTCATCGTCGAAATCATCACCCCATCCACTAGTCGGAAGTGTAAGCACTGGCTCTGGGACCTTTACTTGGGAGCGAAGTACGCACCACTTCACCTTTGGCTTGTTGTAAACGACCAAGAAATTATAGTTTCCAAACCATGGCTCCCTTAATGGGTCAACGTTTGGACATCCATCCTCGTACAACTGATGAAGAAACCGTTGGTACGAGATCCCATTTCTTCGTGCCTCGGCCAGGCAGTCCATCTGTTCTTCAACATTAGTAAGGTCCTCTTCGTCACTATAGGCATTCAATATAGAAGAGTCAGCTTCTGACTCCTTATCTTGATCCTGGGATTCTTCCCCCTCATCTTTGGCCCAAGACGTCTCACCTTTGTCCAACACCCGAAGCACCTCCACACCTATGTTCAGGACGCTTCCTCTTTATCCCGCGAGCCATCTGAATCTGGCGCTTCAACAACCCTGAACTTACTTGGTAGAACATAATTGTTCGCTACCATAGGAGGTAAGGTCCCGAATATAATTACAGGACGTTCTCCTTCGTCCTGGTCTTTGTCGGCCCACCTCTCAGCTTTGGTGCCGGGTGAAGGTCCATCCTTTTCCTTCTTGATAGTAGCTGGTGCTACAACAATAGGAGGGACGTCCAATGGGGCCACCACCATGGCTCTCGAGACTTTCAGATTGCTTACTTCAAGGTTTTGGCCGAGATCGGCCTGTTGGACGTTGTTACGTCTCTAAGTGACGTGCATACACTGCCCATACTTCCTCTGAGACTTGCGCTGTTGAGTACGTATCAGCTGATCAAATGGCACCACTCTCCTCTACCTGGCATCATAAGAGTTCCAGACATTGGTTTGAGTAGGACGTGGGCGAAACGTCCTCGAGGCCAATTGTTGGCCTCGTGGAAATGGTGTCTGCTGCTGAGTTTGCTGAGGAGGAGGTGCAACCGAACGCTCTATGGTCAAGATTGGCGTGAGATGAATTTGCCGCATCAATGCAATGTCCCTTTGATAGCAAAGGCAGAGACCTTCAGCTGGTAAAGGAGCTCTTAACGCTCCAACTCGAGTCAATACCTTCAGTTTTGTAAGGTTTCCACTTTCGAGGCAGAAGTAGTTTCCACCATATTGATCTTTACAACCTTAGGGACATTAGGGAACGAGTCTGTGCCCACCATCATCTTTCCTGTCCCGAACGTTAATTGTCTAGAATTAATGACCCCCTGCAAAACATCACAAAACACCATGTAATTAGCAGTGTTATGCGACCATGCATTATGCCACTTACAATAATGTTTCCCTTGCAATCGTTCGGGCAAAGGAATACGATGCCGATCACTAAGCTTAATTTTTTTATCTTTGAGAAGTTGATCGAAGATCTCGTCCATCTAAGATACATCAAACGAGAACACTTTATTCGACAATATTCTCTTGAGGCTTACTGAGCGCTTGGCACGAGTAAGGACGTGCTATGGCTAATTCGGCCAGATTCACATCGGCCTCATCAATGTCAATTTCATTGACTTCATAATTTACATCCTTAGAGTACGTGTGCCTAATTGAGTTTTCATCTGGGCTTCGTCACATGAAAGTCGTTCCTAACAGACTACGCTGGTAGTGAGTTGGTACAAGTCTGAAAAATCATGATCCTGAAACTTTTGTCTCAGTTCATAATTTAGACAATTCTGTGCGATACGCACGAATTCCTTCTAAGGTAGTGGAACGAAGAATTTTGTTCGGGCCGTTTTGAAACGTTGTAGGAACGTTTCGGCCGTTTCTCTCCTGGCAACTGGCGCAGACTTGCCAAATCAGCCAGAGTCACTTCGGACTCATCTCGATAAAACTGGGCGTGGAATAATTGTTCCATTTGCCCCCAACTTTCCACAGAGTTCGTAGGTAGATTAACGAACCAGGAAAAGGCTGGTCCCATGAGCGAACTTGCGGAAAGACGTAACTTTTGATACTCATACATTCACTCACTTGAATGGTGAAACGTCCAATGTGTTCGAGGGTGCTAATGAAAAAGGTGAACTCGGGCAACCTAAAGCCCCTAGGGTATGGGAAATCTTGATCTATCCACGTTGGATTGGACTGCCTATATGTGAGCCGCATAATAGGGTGAAGCCTGTGGCCTAGTTGTTCTTGCATTACTTCAAGGATTTGGTTCCTTAGTGCATGAGGGTCGACCAATGGTTCGTTATGTGGTACGTGGTTTGGAATGTATGGTTTCTCAAAAGGCATCCCCTGGTGATAATTTTGAAGATTATAATAAGGGACGTCATTCAGAACATTATTGACGTTGAGAATATTTAGAACGTTCGGAAAGTTTACATTGTTTGGAACGTTATGAACATTTGGAATATTCGGAACGTTAAGGTTGTTCGGAATGTTTAGAACGTTCTAAACATTAGGTCTGGCAAGAAAATTCGGATTATTACCAACGTTCTGCACATTGGGAACATTATGAACGTTTGAGATATTGGGGACGCTCTGAACGTAAAAAACGTTCGGTGCGTTGGGAACATTAGAAACATTCTACAGGGGAACGCTCTACGGCGGTACTTGGTCTAGATTACTGGTAGTGCCAGTACTACTGGTGGTCCGTAGGTACCCCCTTAGCGGCATATAGTTTGGGTTATCGGTATTAAAGGAATATTGACGCGGCCTTTCTCGTGGGTTCACGTTAGAGAACCCAGGTGGCCCAGTTAATGTGGTAGGCCCCGCATCAAACAGTTGTCTAGCAGGTGGGGCCACTACAGTAAAATTCACTGACAAGGGGATAAATGATTCATCTCCTCTCAAAGTGCTCATATTGGCACTTCGTGCCAGAGACTCGCCAACAAGTAGTTGGTCATCAACTGGCACTACAAGCCTACTCAACCGTTCAATGGCCTCAACAAGTTTATTAGTGTTTTCGTCTTGTTTGTGCGTTAAGTAATTCAAGGCATTAGTTACTCGTGCAACTAAAGAATCATTATGCATACATACCAGGTCCTGCAAATGGTTGCACGAATTGCCCAAAAGATGGCCTATGAACGCCAGATTGACAACAGTAGCATCAGTCTCTTCATCACCACCGCCGTTAGGGTGTTCTCCAGTCCTGGTTACCACCATGATTGGCAAATCACCTATAGCAACTGTCCCACTAGGCATGCCAAATTGTTTGCCCGAAAATCTGTTGGATCGGAGAAAGAGTGGGGAAATTAAGGTTTGGGTCTCCCGGGGGGCAAACCTCTTCCCATAGAGATTGATCGTTGACCGAAGTGAAAGCGAAGCGAAAAGCTTGCTGGTAACCAAGGTTGCTGGAAACGAAACGTAAGTATAGGAACTAAATCGAAAACGAAAAGTTGGAAGAACTTAATTGGATATGAAACTCTGGAAAGGAAATGAAGATATATATGCAAAAAGTAGATTTTGATTGATAGATTGGTCGGAACCGATTACAGCTGCCAATACAGACCTATTTATAATACCCTAGAGCGGTTACAAAGTGGTTACAGGACACAAATCGTGGTTGACGTGGCACACCACAACTCTCAGACGTGCACCAACCGCAGCCACATACTCATCCAAAACTGCTGCCAAAACTGCCGAGATCATGCCACAACTGCTGAAATCGTGCCGCAACTTTTGAGATCGTGGAGGAAAACACTAAGGTAAAGCGCCTCCATTAGAGCAGCACTCCTCGTCCATCATTGAAATCATCACTACGCCCACGTTCTGAATCCACACAAGTAATGAGATCATGCTAGAAGTCCTGCCCTGCATCTATGCCCGAGACACCTACGCTTTTAGTATCAACGCACTGCGCTTAGAAGCAGCACGTACCATATTCAGCAGTGGCCCGCACCACCTAAGAGACCGTGCCCCATAGCAGAACGCTCTGAGCACCACTAGTAAAGCCAGAACTTTGGAAGCCCATCTATGACTATTAACCTCTAGAATGCCAAATGCTCCACATCAGACCAACATGCCAACACAACACGTTTCAACCGTTGCGGACAAACCAAGAGCCAACATTATCAATGCTAATTATTGACCTCCTCGGGGCTCAAACTGTGCCACCATAAAGGCGACGCTTCCACTCCCCAAGGGCGTGGAAAATAGTCCCTTCAACACTTACGATTAAGTACAAGGATGATAAGGTATGTGATTCATGTGCAAAAGGGAGGCATGTCAAGTCATCATTCAAAACCAAGAACATGGTATGTAGCTCACGACCACTTGAGCTATTGCATATGGACCTATGTGGACCAATGAGTGTACAAAGTCGAGGAGGTAAGAGATTTATTTTCGTTATAGTTGATGATTATTCACGTTTTACATGAACAATATTTCTATCGTCAAAGGATAAAACAATTGATGAGTTTATTTCTTTTGTTAGAAAGGTAAAATGGCAAACAGGACATCAACTATCGACCATCCGATCAGATCATTGCACAGAGTTTAAAAATTCTAAATTTGATTCTTTTTGTCATGAACATGTTGTCGTTCATAATTTCTCAGCTCCTAGGACACCACAACAAAACGGGCTCATGGAAAGAAAATATCGGACTTTAGAGGATATGGTTTGGACTATGCTTATAGCTAGTAACCTACCTAGGCACTTTTGGACTGAAGCAATTAGCACGACATGCTACATCATGAATAGGGTTATGATTAGATATTTGCTAAAAAAGACCTCTTATGAACTTTTCAAAGAGAGAAAACCTAATAACACTCATTTTAGAATATTTGGTAGCAAGTGTTTTGTGCATAATAATAGGAAAGAAAATTTGGGCAAATTTGATGCAAGGAACGATGAAGGAATTCTTTTAGGATATTCTTCATATAGCAAAGCATATAGGGTGTACAATAAAAGGATAATGTGCATTGAAGAAAGTATTCATGTTATCTTTGATGAATCTAATGCGTTGCTTGATAATTTACAAGATGATGATTATGAGATTGGACATACTCGAAATTCAGAAAAAATCGCTGAAACATAGCTAAGCACAAAAGAATCAGGTGGTGACCCCGGGTCAGAGGGACCATCAGAACCGGTACTATAGACAGACGAGACAGGGGGAACAACAAACAAACCTAGTGCAGACATTAATCCTCCACAACAGATTGAACTAACAGAACCATCAACTGAAGAGACAACACTACCATCAGAGCTTAGATACAGACCATGGAAACTTCAAAGATCACACCCTTTAGACCAGATCCTCAAGGATAAAAACACAGGAGTTCAAACTAGATCTTCACTTAGAAACTTTTGTGCATTTAAAAGTTTTCTGTCATACATTGAACCCAAAAATTATCGTGATGCTTTGCAGGATCCAGACTGGATAATGGCCATGCAAGATGAGCCCAATCAATTTGAACGAAATAGTGCGTTGCATCTGGAACCAAGACCAAAAGATAAAATGGTGATCAGTACAAAATAGGAGTTTCAGAATAAACTTGATGAACATGGAATCGTGACAAGAAATAAGGCCCGACTGGTAGTGCAAGGATAAAATCAAGAAGAAGACATTGACTATAACGAGACATTCGCACCAGTTGCTCGGATAGAAGCAATCCGACTATTGATAGCATTTGTTGCTAACAGGAAGTTTAAGCTTTATCAAATGAATGTTGAAACCGCGTTTTTAAATGGATATTTAAAAGAAGAGGTTTTCGTCGAATAACCACCCGGTTTTGAAAGCATAGAATATTTATTAGACAAAGTGTTGATATGGGTTGAAATAAGCTCCACGTGCCTAGTATGAATGCTTGTCTAAATTTTTAATGGAAAATGATTTTCAAAGGGGCCAAATGGATAAGACTTTGTTCTTAAAGACAAAGGGAGAATATTTATTAGTTGTACAAGTTTACATAGACGATATAATTTTTGGTGCAACTGATAATCGTTTATGTCATCATTTTGCAGATTTGATGGGAAGCGAATTCTAGATGAGTATGATTGGGACGTTGAGCTTCTTCCAAGGACTTCAAATCAAGCAAACAAAGGAAGAAACATTGTTCCATCAACAAAAGTATCTTCAAGAATTGTGGAAAAAATAAGGTATCAAGTCGACCAAATCACATGACACACCAATTCCCACCTCAGCTAAGCTTGACACGGATGAAAAGGGGAAAAAGGTAAATGACACACTATATCGAGGTATGATTAGGTCTCCTTTACCTCACAGCAAGTAGACTAGATATCGTTTATAGTGTAGGATTGTCTGCACAGTTTCAATTAAATCCTAAGGAATCACACCTAAAAGTTGTTAAATATATTTTAAAATATTTGAAAGGAAGTGAGAACTTGTGTTTATGGTATCCACGTGGTGCACAGTTTAACTTCATTGGATATGCAGATGCAGACTTTGCTGGGTACTATGTAGACAGAAAGAGCACATTATGTATGCCATATTTTCTAGGTCCATGTTTGATTTCATGGGGATCAAAGAAACAAAATTCTATTGCCTTATTCACAACAGAAGCTGAGTATGTTTCTGCAACATCTTGTTGTGCACAGATGTTGTGGATAAAGCAACAACTTAAGGATTTTTGTGTTGATGTCGGTTGCATGCCTATTTTATGTTACAACACAAGTGCTATAAATATCTTAAAAAATCCTGTTTTACATTCACGTATCAAGCATATAGACATTAGGCGTAATTTTTTAAGAGACAATGTTGAAAAGGGAATTATCCAAATGTATATGTGCATATGTTGGTAATGTGTGTATAAACATGTTACATGTTCTTTATATGTCAAACCTAACTCGCGTGTGGTAAAATACATAACTGTTTGACAAGAATTGGAAAAGGAATAACTAGTCTATTGATATTGCCCATAGTATCCATAACCGAAGGTCAAAGAGCAAAAGGGAGTATAAATTGAAATTGGTTCACACAATTTTTTTATAAATCTAAAAAATCTGATTGTAAATTTTTATCAGTTGATTTCTTTTGCATGCGGTCATTAAATGTCCTGAATGTCATATTTTTCTCCAGTTAATGTGCTGCATCACATAGCCTATCATTGTTGAGCTTTCCTTTGTGAATATTTTAAATTTAATGTTCATTTATTTTTAAATTTTAAATGACATTATCTTTTAAATATTCATATCTCCACAAAATCCTCCCCAAATCTTCTCTTCCTTTATTCACGCCCACAAAATCAGCTAACCAGATCCTCTCCCTCTCCATAAAACCTGAGACCTCCCAACTCACCAAAACCCTAATCCAAGACACACATCCACAAAAATGGTGAGTACCAGAGGTAAGAAAACCATGAATTTCTCCAACACAGCCGATGCACCTCTGGATATTGAGCAGGAGGTGGCAGATCTCAGCCAAGCAATCGTGCCATTCACACAGACGAACCCTAAAAAGAATCTGGGTCGTCCAAGAAAGATGGAGAAATCGGAGATCAAGAAGTTTGAACAGAAGGAGATGAACCCTAAATCTCCATTGAAATAGAAAGGAGTTGTGATTAGAGAGATAGAAGAAGCAATTCCAGCCCAAAGAGAGAAGGCGGTCGAGTATGAAGGCAAAGGGAAAAAGAAAATGGATGAATCAGAAGAATTAAATGAAAGAAAAAGAAAAAGGGATGAGCTGAAAGAGAAATATCGAAAAGCACTTGAGGCTGAAGAAGAGCTTGACCAATCCATTGTTGCTAGCCTACTTGGTTCAGATTCTCCAAGCCGAGGTGTTGAATTTGTGAACCTAGAACAAAACCAGGGTTAGATCGAGAAAGAAACAGATCCAATTGGGAGTGGGAAATTAAGAGAAGATCCAGTGGAGAGTGGTGAGACAGAGACCACAAACGAGTTGACTGGAAGTGAGAAGGATCTTGAGATAGAGGAATCTGAAGAAGAGGATCAAGGCAGCCTTAGGGAGCTTGAACAGAACCCAGGGTTTACTCAGAGAGAATCTGAGTTTGAGGAAGAAAGTGAATCTGAGAGTGATCCATTTCCTCCACCGAAGAGAACCAAAAGACTTATCTTTAATGCCAGCAATAAAAGAAAACCCCAATTCCTAAAGCGTCGTTTGCTAAAAGGAAAGCGGAAAAAGGTAAATACTTACCTTTAGCTCTACTTTAAAAGCATGTATTTGATTATTTTATTTCAAAAATGGGAAAGCAAGAATGGACATCCCTGTTTGAAAAGAGGATGTAATTCCATCATCTTGAAATAGTTGAATTTTATGCAAGCTGCTCAATTGAAATGCACTTGGTGAAAAGTAGAGTGAAAGGGGTTATGATCATTTTTGGTGAAAATGTACTTGGAGAAATTCTTGGAATCCTATGTGAAGGTTTTGATGATTATACTAAGAGTGAATGACCTGCTTTAGAGGAAGGATAACCATTAGAAATCATAAGAAAATTTAGTGGGGACTATGAAGTTGATGGAGCTAGTAGAGTTGCTATGACTAGCTTGACTAAGGATCATGAACAATTAATTGTTCACCTTTGTCCTTAAATGTGTTTTGCCTAGGGGAGAAAGAAGTCATGAAGCTAGCTATCTAGACTTAACTGTCATGCATTATTAGGACAAAGAAGATGTAACACCCCAACCCAGTCGGGATGAAACCAGCGATAACCCATGGAACCGGTCCACGGGTCATTGAAGCCTATGGGTCAAGTCAACGATAAAACTATCTCAACAAACATGGATATCTCAAGTATCAAACAAACATATGATACATAACCAAATGCCGCGCGGGCATCAAAACTCTACCGTATACGACTGTAAAACATTGAACATAACAGCGGAAGCTTGACTCAAAAATCAAAAGGGAAAGTCCTAAGAGGCGTGACGTCGTCCCTCCTCGGTATCCAGCTAAGTCCCATCCTGCGAACCTGAAATCAATCGGTGTAGCACCATCAGCCAACATACAATGGCTGAGTAACGATGAAGGGTACAACGGTTATGCAAACCCGAAGGTAGACATCTCGTTCCCAAATCCCAACCCAAGTCATGTGAGTCATACAAATCATGTAATAACTAAACATACCCGAAATCACTTTAGTTCTAGCATGCCATATATAATCTAAATGAACACATGCTCAATACTTCGCACAG
>JAOWBR010150056.1:0-13581 GCA_028571145.1 Dionaea muscipula
CCACGGGTATTTCATATCTAAAACCATATCCATAACCACGGGTAATGGTTCGGGTAAAAAGAGCGGTTTCGGTTCGGGTACCCATCGATTCGATCCAAATTGCCACCGCTACTCTGATATTTGTACGGTCTGATATTTAAAAATATTTGAAGGATCTTCTACCATACATAATTTTTAGACTTAATTTCTTAATATGGTGTCAGAGTAGACATGATCAAAAGTCACAGATCTTGTGAATGTAAACCTAGTTTATTGAGCTTTTGGTATGAGAAGGTTAATGTATGGTCCACGCCAAAAGATTGATCATTTGATGGTGTTGGTTTCTTAACAATAAGCCCTTGCTTGGATAGAGCTAAAAAAAAGGAGGGGGATAAGGTTAATGTAAGGTTTGGCAAAAAAAAAATTTGCAGCCGTGTTAGCTAATACAGGCGGTTGATATAAAGGAAAAAGCGTATTATTTCACTGTTTGAGATGTATTAACTTTCGTTAATACGTCCTTCATATCAATTGTTTCTCTTTATTTTTTATAATGGACCCCACCTTATCTTCCCTTTATATTACCAAATCAATTTTTTTTACATTTTAATCATCTTTAAAAATATCACATCAATATGGGTCCACCATTTAAACATAATACCCCCTTCTTATCTTATCTTTCCTTCATAACTAATATACCTCGATTTTTAACATCATCCAATGGAAGCCTAATCGTTTATCCCCAGAATTTTTAGCATCAATTTTTTCCTTTTTTTTTTTTCCCATTTTGATAATCGGATGATTAAGAATACAAGCAATGTCAATGACAGACGGAGCCAAGTTTGATTTTTTGGTTTCATGAACTTTGATGACATAAAAACCGGTTCAACTTTTTTGCAGAATTTTGGCCTTACGGCTCCATTGCCAGCAGTGGCTTTGGCTGTAACTGGTCTAGTTGGAGTTCTCACGGCTATCTTCATATTCCAGTCCGCCTCAAGCGATTGAGTACCGTCAGCAGTACACGGGATCCTGTAGTTTGCCTTGCTCCCTGTAATTCTCCTAATCGAGTCACATTATATTCGATTTTCAAATCATATGCCTTTGTTCAGCTTCCTTCTGCTGGAGGAACAATACTCTTTTTTTTTGTGGCTGAAGGCCTGGTGAGAGCTGTAAGCATAATGGGATATGTGAAAATAAAATTGTATTAAACATTGCATTCAGGCATTCAATCGCTTTAAATATTCAATTGTATACCTATTTAGAAATACATTATTGATTTAGCGGAAATATGTTGTCGATTCAGTGAAAACACGTAATCGAAAACATCGACATTGTGAAAAATTATCGAGGTTAATCTTCCTCTTTGATCTCCTCATCGCTATTTGACTGCTCTGATATCAACGTTGAGAGTAAAAATGAGGCTATAGTCCCTCATGGACCATGTAAAGAGGGTTTTTGGAATATATTTAATATTAAGATTAAACGCTCTATTAAGTTCTTAATCATGCCATTTGCATGATGAGTTCGCAATTCAACAAACTCACACCCTCAAAATAATCCTACTGCTCCGAAACCACATTTGTCTTGGGTGTGCACCAGCACCACACTCAAATATGTGCACTCAGATAAGATTGCTTTAAGAGCATCTTTAGTGGTACCAAAAAATTAGGAATCAAAAAACTGAGAAAAGTGAGGTGTAAAGATTTTTAAAGGATATCAAAAAAATAAAAGAAATAACTCTATGGCTCCAAAGTGGTGTTGTGTAATTTTTTTTCAGTCTCTCTCTTTCTTTTACTCTCACATTCTCTCTCTTTCTTTTCACTCTCTTTCTTTTCCCTCACTCTTTCTCTCTCTCTCTTTTTTCTCTCTCTTAGTAAAATTCGCATAATTTTTAAATGACATATTATATATGTACTAGTAATAATTTGTGTCTTCGACACGATAAATACTTCACTTTTTTAAAATAAAAATCAACAAAAAAATAAAATTAAAATTAAATTAAAAATTCAAAATTATTATATTAATATTAATTTTATTTGAATCATCATAACAAATTTAAATAATTGACTATAACATTATATAATTTTTATTAAATATATTATTAAAATTTAATTTTATTAAAAATATTAATATTATAAAAAGAATTATTCTCACACCACCCTACCCCATCTTATAACCAACCAATTAATAAGGATAACAACATGCATAATAAATATGTAATTAAAAGATTTGTGTAATTAATCTATATTATAATTAAAGATGTGTTTTGAATTTTGAAAAATATTGTCCCACGTGGACATCATATATCAATTGTGAAAGAGGGAGCAAGTTGTAGATTTCCCATGTGGGAGAGAGGAAGAAGAGAGAGGGGGAGGGGAGAAAGGGAGTAAGAAAAAAATAATCCGTGTCTTCGGCATGATCAGTACTTCATCTCTTGAATCAATTAAAAATAAAAAAAATTATAATTTATTTTTAACTAATTTAAAAGGATGAAATATTCATAATGTAGAAGACACGGTTAATCTCTAGTATAAAATATACAGGGGACAGCATATAAAAAAATATATGCGACACTTTCTGGAGTTATTTTTTCACTTATAATGAAGTGAAAAAATTCAAGTCAATGTAGATCCGAATGAAATTCAAATTTAATAAGAAACGCCTCAGAACGAAAAGGCAAAAGCACAACTGTTATCTTTTTTTTTATTTGGGAAATAATATTTTCACTCCGATAACTTTGTTTCTCACCCCACATTGTGAGTGCCACATGAGCCCCACACTTTTCAAAGTGACATAATAGAATGAAAATGACACTTTATAATTATACAGTTCCCTCTTTTCTTTTCTTTTCTTTTTATTTCTTTTTAATTTTTTGTTTATTTATTTTATTTTGGTCTTCTGAAACAGTCGTCATCCGCGCACAGTCACCTTCGCGACATTGATATTTACTGTCTTCTTGGGTGGTGTGATTCTGACCTTCTCTGCCCAGCGATATCAGCAAAATACAACAAACAAAATAAAGTTTTTTCTCTCGTCTCATCTCAACATTTCAATTTTCAGGAACATTTCAATTTTCAAACCCCCACCCTCCCCTCTTCGGTTCCCCTCTGAAAATCTCCATAAATCCAAAAATGAAAAATTGAATCAAAAACGAATCTTTCCTCTTTGGCGATCGCTCCTCACTCATCTTCCCCCTTCAATCGATTGTTAGCCGTTGTATCCTTTTTCTCTCGATTCCCAAGTTGATTTTTCCCCTCTTCTTGTATATTCGCGCTCGTGGGTACGACTCTGAAGGCCATGGACCATGATTGAGGACACTTCTTTCTTTTTGGTATCGTCGGAGTCATGTGCGCATACGAGGTGGTCCCTTCAATATCGAATTGGATAGGTCTAGGGTTTCGGTCTCATCGCTCGCCGACTTCACCGAGTTAGGGTTTCTCCGTTCTTGTTGTCTTGAAGCTGTTTTCAAGGTTTGCCCTTTGTGATTATTGAAAGCTTTTATATCGGTCTATTTCTTCCTTTTGCCTTTTTGTTTTCATTTTTCTTTGAATATGCTCTTTTTGGGTGTGGTACCATTTTCTTGGTTCCCTTGTTAAAAAGAATAATTACCAGTTTTGATATACTGCTAATGATTCTATGGCTAGTTTGGATTTTTGGGGATGAGAACTTTGATTCTGGTTTATAGGTAGGCATTTCCATTTACTATATGCTCGGATATCACTAGAATTGAATGAGCATTGCGTATACTTATATTACTTTGTTGATTGAACAAGTGGGGAAGTGGGGCTTAGATTCTCAAGGTATACCGTGTGAATATTGCTGGGTAAACGTTGTTCTTCTTGTCCCTGTTAATGATATCTGTAGCATCTTAGAAGTTTGGCTATTGAGTTAAGACTTTGCCTTGCGAACCATAAATACTGTATGTTATGGAATCCCATTTTAATGCTCCGGGCTCAAAACGGACCTTTTTATTATCTTCAATCCGAAAAGGTTAAACGTTGTTGATGAAGATAAAACTCTTTAAGCTTATATTTAATATTAATCTCTTTTCAATCACCGATGCGGGATTGGGGTATCACACCTGTATTGACTATGTTGAATGCAACTGTAGGGCAGATGGTTACACAGGTTAGTGTGATATGTCCTACATGAAGTATATTTTACATTTTTGTTCTTATCACCTATTCTCGTTATTTTGGGGTTGCATAGGTTTGAGATCATGGGTCTGTTGTGAGTAGATGAACATACGTGGTTTAGGCCCAGTTTGCTCCATTTAGTAAATGGTACGACGAGATGTATTTATTTTGCCACGCCTCAAGACCTATGCTTAATTTAACATGTACTGATAGGCCATTTGAAGTAGTACCTGATGCTATACCTCAATAAAGGATGACTTCTCCAACGGTCAATATATAAGAAGACTTCACTAATGATCCTGGGGACCCCTTTGTTTTCTGCTATGCTTTATGGTGCCTTTTTCTTTTTGTCTTCATTAGCTGAGAAGAAATGATAGTTTGAAACTTCTGCTTCACTGGATGACCTTGAAAGTATCAGATGGTCATCTTCTTTCATCAAATTCTGGTCTTGTTGGGTGCTTTGTGGTGTCAAGGTTCATTGAGTGAGATTGTTTTGGAAATTAGAATGGATGGCCTTTACTTTATGCTGACCCTTCTGTAACATTGGTATGGAAAGTAAGGGCTATCTCTCCCCCCAGTTACAAGACTGTTTCTGAAGTTGTTGGATAATGTTATGTATTCCTCCATATCTTTTGCGGTTGACTTTAATTTATGACGATTGTCCCAGAGAGAGCAATTTATCCTTATCCGCCAGGTTCCTTGAATAGCATGTGATGATTTAGCTGTTTTAATAGTATGCTGTCTTGTTTACGCCAACGCCGAGCAAATAGAATTTCATTGTTGTATTGGAGGCTTTGAGAAAGCTGCCTTATCCTTTTTATCTTTTCCTTGACATGGTAGTTTCATCAACATGATTATTTTCATTTTGCTGATTGTAGGAGCAGGTGATATTGAGAGAACTTGTGTTCATTTTAGTACAGTGGAGATGAAGGAACACCCTAAAAATATGGGACCCCCTAAAGTGGGGGTTGGGGAAATAGACACCAGGGCTCCATTTCAGTCAGTCAAAGATGCTGTTAGCTTGTTTGGGGAGGGTGCTTTATCGGGGGAGAGACCTGCCATTAAGAAGGCAAAACCCCATTCAGCTGATGTATGTTGGCTCATTTGCTTAATTATGTTTCAGTTGTTTTAATGATGTCTTTAATACTGGAATATTGTGTTATGAACTTATGATGGTGAAAAATGCGAATCTGTTGTTGCTTCTGGTGTCCTTTGACACATATGCTTCCTAATTAGTCCCTCGCTTGGAACACTTTCTTTCTATCATATTTGTTGGCTGTCTGAGATTGTAAAATCGCTGAAAACCTGAGAGGTAGTTCCGTAGTTCCGTAGCGTGTAGATGCTTGTGGGAAATTAATAGTCCATTCCAAACTATTAGCTTTTCACACTATATCCTCACATAAAAGTGAGAACTCGCTTTTGGGTGAGTGGGAGGTGTGTGAAATTCAATGTTTGGAGTGGGAAATTCAGCACCAGCTTTTGAATAGGAAAGTTTATAGCCTTCCTCTCTCCTAGGTTGCTTCTGGATTATCAAGTAGAAAACATTGCTCTAAGACCTGGGTTGTTTTTTAATAGGCGTACTTACATAAACATTTTGCATCTCATTTAGTGTGTCGGATCTCTGTGCATGTATCCTAACGGATACTTGTGGCCGACCCCACCTAGTGGGATTTGATCTTGAGTATGATGATTCAGTTTAACTGCTTGTGGCTAAATCAACAAAGTGGTCCATCCCATGAAAGCGTTGAACCCAACAGAATTTCATGCCATTGTGAAGCACCGCTGTTGCTGCATCAAGACTGCTTATGTTTCAATCTGCTACCATTTAATCCCGGGTGTTCCATTCGTTTCATTCCTTGTTGCTGTCGATTGTCATAAAACTACATTGTGCTTTCAGAAATGTGGTACTTAAAATGAGTTCTAGGTAATATTCATAAGATGGTGGTCTTGCCTATTGGTTCTTGAAATCCATTATTTAGGATCATATTTGGCCAAAGGAAGATCCTTTGGTTTAGTATTTATGGGAATATTTGAAATCTATTGCGTTTGATAGCTTTGTAGTTTTCTATGATCCAGTAAAAGGTTAGCATAAATTTTGATGCTGCTATAATTGCAGAGAGTATTGTTAAAGGAAAACCAATTTCACCTTACTGGGAAAGAGCTGAATAAGCTGAAAGAGCAGCTGAGAAATGCTGAAAGTACCAAAGCTGAGGCACTTGCAGAGCTGGAGAAATCCCGCCAAACCGTGGATGACCTAAGGCAGAAGCTAAAGGTTATTAGCGAATCAAAAGAATCAGCAATTGAAGCAACTGAGGCGGCAAAATCTCGGGCAAGGGAACTTGAAAAAGCCAATAGTCATGAGATCAATGTTGTCAAGAGTATTGAAAAAGCCAATCAGCAAGACTCGGAGAGTGCGAGAGAGCAGTACATGTTAGCTCTTTCAAAACTCGATCTTGCAAAGCACGAACTGGTGAAAATCCGCCGAGATTTTGATGCATCTCTGGAAACGAAACATAATGCCACAAAGCAAGCAGCAGAAGCCGAGCTCGCGGTAAAAGTACAGACAGAGAAAGCTCATGAACTATCAAAAGAAATTTCATGTGCGAAGGAAGCAGCTGAGCAGGTCAGGCAGGCTTCATTTGAAGTGCTACATGAGCAAGCAAAAATCTTTTCTGAGAAGGATATGCAGAGGCAATCACACAAAGCCAGCTTAGAAGAATGTGCACAGAAGTTGCAGGAGATGAAGAAAGATTTTGATCCTGAGCTTACCAAAAATCTAGAAGCCCAACTGACTGAAACGATGGGGGAGATCGGTGTTCTTCAGAAGGAAATGGAGGATGCCCGGGCTTCTGATGTGGATTGTGTGAGGACTACCAGCTCAGAGTTGGATGGTGCTAAGGAATTGCTGCAGAAAGTATTGGAAGAAGAAACTGCTCTCAAGAGCTTGGTGGAGTCCCTTAGGTTTGAGCTGGAGAATCTGAGAAAAGAGCATGCAGAATTGAAAGAGAAAGAGGCAGAAACAGAATCCATTGCTGGGAAACTTCATGTCAAGCTCCGGAAGAGTAAGTCCGAGCTCGAGGCTTTTCTTGCAGAGGAAGCCAAAGCTCAAGGTGCTTCTGATGACATGCTAGCCACGCTGAACCAGTTGGTCTTAGAAACCGAAAATGCTAGACATGAAGCGGAAGAGATGAAGATAAAGGCTGAAAAGTTGGAAACAGAAGTTGAGGCCACCAGAGTTGCTTTAGAAGATGCAGAGAAGCAGCTCATGATAGCAGTTGAGGAAGCAGAAGAAGCAAAGGCTGCTGAGGCTTGGGCCCTTTCCCAGGTTCAGACCTTGTCTGAAAGAACTAACGCCGCACGATTATCAACATCAGGGTCTGGAGCTAAGATCACAATCTCTAGGGAAGAGTTTGAATCTTTGAGCCGAAAGGTGGAGGAGTCCGACAAGCTGACAGAGATGAAAGTGGCTGCAGCAATGGCGCAAGTGGAAGCTGTGAAGGCAAGCGAGAATGAGGCATTTCAGAGGTTAGAGGCTGCTCAGAAGGAGATCAATGACACAAAAGCTGCCACTGCAGAGGCTTTGAAGAAGGCAGAAATGGCCGAGGCTGCCAAGAAGGCAGTGGAAGGAGAATTGAGAAGATGGCGTGAAAGGGAACAAAAGAAGGCAGCCGAAGCTGCTGCCCGGATTCTTGCAGAATCTCATGTTCAGGCATGGGCAAAGCCACAGGCACAGGGACCAGCACGTGTTCAGTCATGGACACAGCCACGAGACCGGCAGGTTGCAACCGTACCATCACCTTTGCACTATAAGGTGCAGAAACAGAGCCCATCGGACAAGGTTAAGAAAATGGAGAGAGTGCGGACATCAATGCCGAAGAAGACTATTCTTCCCAACATAAGCGGCATCTTTCAGAGGAAGAAGAGTCAGATCGAGGTTGGATCACCATCTTACCTTCCCGGGGAAAGTCCTTTCTGAGATGGCGGCTCGCTTGCTTAATATTTTGAATAGTTTCAGAGACTGAGTGTTCTCTTGCCTTGAATCCTGTGTAAAGTGTTGGAGCAGTATTGTATTTTTTATTTTATTTTTTGCCTTCTTTGTATTGACGTGGTACTTGGGGTTGAAATAGTACCGAGTAAGGAAGCATGAATTAGCATGATTATGATAACATGGGATGAAGCATAAAATTACTGCTGTCGAGTTTTGCTTTCAGCTTATGGGGGGAAGATTCAGTTTGTTTATGCGTCTTCTTTGACGGGAGTTATCCCTCAGTTACCCATCAATATGTTTTTCCTAGTTAACGGGCTTTGTCCAAAAGTATGAACCTGAATTAAGGGTGAAAATTACAAAAAAAGTACAGAAAATTTTTACCAAATAGAAGTTACAACCACTCTCTGTAACAAGAATCATTCAAATATTTTGTTAATGTTTTATGTGTTCGGTTCCTTTGTTTATGGCCGAACAGGGCAGTGGCCCCTGGCCGAGGCCGAGCAGGGGAAGCCCAGTAGACTTCTATCAGAAATTCTAGAGAGAGGTTCTGATTTTAGAGAGATAAGTTATCTTAAAAAATAAGGGAAAGGCCGGAAGGCCTTCTATTTATTTGGGTTGAAAGGTTAAAAGGAAAAATTAGCACTTTGTCCTTTTCATTTTAAAAAGCCCGTGAGAGCTTTCTTTAACTCTTATTATCCAACGGTTAGCTGAGATTTAAAACTTATAGGGTCGGAATGCTACCGGCTTAATCCGGGATTCCCGCCTCGGATTTGACTAAGGCAAAATATTAGTACTAGTAGTATAGACATTCAAGATTGAAAATCAAGCAATTATAGATGGTAATAAAAATCTATATATAATATGGGGATGGGCAAACGAGATCAGGAATCGCGGATCCGAACCGAACCGTATTAAATGATCCGGTTCGATCCAGGTTTCTGTTTTTAAAATACAAAACTCGGAATGAACCGAACCGTAGATTTTTTAAACGGATCGGTTTCAGATTCCACGAAAATTTGGAACCGAATCTACTAGGGGTGGGCAAATAGGGCCAGGAACCGCGGACGAGAACCGAACCGTGTCAAACGGTCCGGTTCGATCTGGGTTCCTATTTTTAAAATACAAAACTCGAAACGAACCGAATAGTAGATTTTTTAAACGATTCGGTCTAGGTTTCAAAATTTTTGACCCGAACCGACTCGTGTTCACCCCTAATATAATCTTAAAGAGGACGAGAGACAATCATCAATGATATTAATTATGATATATATTTTAGTAGTGCGTTTTCACAGAGAGCTTCCATTTTTTCACAGGGGTAGTGTGAACTCCTCACAACCCTTGTATTAGAAAATATTAAAGACTCAGATTTTATAGTAATGAAGCTCATTTTTCAACCGCTCCCATTTTTTTTTGAAAATTTTCTGGGCCTTTGATGTTTTCTAATCCAAGGATTACGAGGAGTCCACACTCTTATGAAAAAAGGGAAGTCCTCTCTAAAAATGCATTGTATGTTTTAGTATAGGATATGCTTATCGTCACATATGGTCACATAATTATAGATTTCTTTATGTGATGATTTTAGTACTTGGTTTCTTTGCGCATACCAATTTGACAGGGATGTACAGGAAATTTATTTATTTATTCATTTTATTTGAAACGGTTGGTTTCTATCGTTTTTAATTTTAAAAAATGGTAGATATCTACCGATTTATCAAAAATTGTAAATATCTATATTTTTTAATTTTAAAAAACAGTATATATATATAAACGGCAAATATCTATAGTTTTTAATATTATAAAACCGTATATATGTACACGGTAGATATCTACAATTTGTAAGGAAAAAAAAAATTTAAATTAATAGGTGTTTACGAACATCCCTTTCATTTCTATATAATAAAAGAGTATTATTTTTTAAAATATGCAAAACATATATATCACATCAATGAGTGTAGGTGGTGAGAGTTGGGGTGGGAATGATGTATAATTTTTTACATATATTATTATTTTTTTTTTTATAAAAATTAGATATAGGTGGTTAATATATTATTGAAAAGAAAACAAATCCAACTGAGGGTGCATTTTATATAAGTATTTTGGCAAAACATTTATTTTTATTTTAAAGGTAACAAACCCTTGTTCTTGCCCGGGGGGGCAAGGTCTCAGCCACAGAGAGAACAAAGAAGACCGTGCCACTCTCATTGCACACTGGGCACTTGGGCTGGTTGGTTCGAAGCCATGTCCATGTCTAGCAGCAGCAACAAGGATGACCACCCACTGAGCTTCCTCAACCGATCCTCCTCCCCAATAACACTCTCTGAACTCGACACCTACAACAACAACAACAACGCCGCCGCCCCCACTGGGAGCGCCTCCAGCAGCCTCCAGAGCGACACCTTCCTTGGCGGCGGCAGTGCAGACGGAAGCGCAACCGGCAGTGTAGACGTTGAATTCGGGTTCTCCAGACTCGAATTCCAGCAGAGCTCCGTCGTTGGGACAGTGCAGTTCTTTGAGCGCCATGTGTTCCTATGCTACAAGAACCCTCGCAATTGGCCTCCCCGTATCGAAGCTGCCGAGTTCGATCGCCTGCCTAGGCTCCTCTCTGCTGCTTTGGCCGCCAGGAAGGGCAGTATGAAGAAAGAGGTTGTTGATCTTGATTCCCTTTTTTCTGCTCAATTTCTGGATTTTGCTTGTTTTTGTTACTAATTACCAGTAGTTTGTACTGATTCCTGAATTGGATGGATATGGCATTCTGGTGAAAAACGCCTCAAACGATGTTGGGGTAACAAGAGAACAAGTTAAAAGGCCATCTCATCCCATGTGTAAGATTTTGATGAGGATGTTTGTATTGGTTTTACCCTTTTGTTGGAATCATTCTGTGTATCAAGGTCTGGATTTTACCCCAAACAACTAATGTAGGAACGATGTTTGCTGTGTTTCGCGTGTGGGCTTTCAATGGGATTCTAGCAGCTAGGGAGCTGTTCAAATGAGATGAAATTTTACCTATTTTGTGATGCATAGTGAAATACTATTCTGATAATCCAATTTCTTGGTACATTATTGAATTGTGTGAAACCATCATGTTAAGAGATGGCGTACTGCTGGTGAAATCTGACTACAATCTCAATGAAGTCATTCCATGTAACTGTGTCGTCAATCTTCTATTTTTCCATGTCAATACTTGGAGAGTTTGGACCGGTTTTTGTTGCACAAAGCATAGCTTGTGGCATTATCTATCGATCAAAATAATATCCGAGGAAGTTCGAGTAGTTCTATATCGCACCTTGTGTGTTTTTAGATGTTAAGGCAGTAAACTTTTTATGTGTAAAGCATCACTCTTGGCACTGAGTTAATTATTTTGTGGCTAACATTCCACAGTACTATATTGACGCGGTATCAGGTTTGTGTTAATCGTCACTTTACCTAATATCTAGATAATAACAGGATTCAAAATGGCAAAACTGGACAATGCTACCCAGCCTATGGAATTCACACAGTTAATGGGTAAAACTGCACAGTTTAAGGGGTAGTATCAGATAATTTAGGCTGTCTGCTGTGGTTAAGTTAAATAGTATTTTGTGTACAAGAAGATTCCAGAACATTATTGTCCAACTGCAGTAATTTTCAAAATTATTGGATTTTGTGTGCAACTTACTGCCTGGTCTGACCATAGTTACCAGATTCTTTGGAATGTCTGCGTACCGCGTATCGATTTAAGTGTTTCAAAACGCGATACTTCAGCGCACTGATTCGCAGTGGGATGCGAATCGGACTTCGTTGGTTGCGAATTGAACATTATCTAGAGAATTGAGAAGAATTGAGAAGTCTGACACTTCGTTTCCAGTGCCAGACTCTAATGAAATTCAATAAAGTTTTATATGTGTGGAGTCCTATATTTTGAGGATATGAATATTTATTTTTTTTTAACATGAAGACAATTATGAGAGTAGAGATACTACGAAGGGGAAAAAGAGGACGAATCGAAATAACATATCGGGTGTTCTAACGTACTGACTCACACTACCCCCAAATTTGATTCTTCCCAATCAACGAACTGCGTACCCGTATACGTATCACGTACCGGAACGTATCGCGAATCTGGTAACTATGGGTCTGACTTTTCAATTGCATGTTATCTTGGGAATTTGGAATGTACCTTGGTTTTAGGGGCTTGGGACATGTACATAGAAAGCAATTCTTCTTACTTGTTTCTGGATCTTTATTGGTTGAACTGTTTTTGACTTTTGCATCTTAGACCCGATTAACAATCTGTGAGGGACGTGATGGAACCGAAACATCAAACGGAGATGTGTTGATCTTCCCAGACATGATTCGATACAGGTTGTTGAGTATTTCTTTTTCAACAATGGATATTGGTGTCAACTTCTTTTTCCTCTGGTTTTCTGTACAACTTCCTGCACTCACAGTGATGACAATCCTTGTGAATAATAATGCAGGAGATTGACACACTTTGATATCGACACTTTTGTGGAAGAAGTTCTTATCAAAGATGTTGAATGGCTTCCTGGAACTCCTGAAAAATTAAAAGGTTCACATATTTTCGTGTGTTGTCATGGAAGCCGAGATCGCCGTTGTGGTGTATGTGGGCCTCCTCTTGTCACGAGATTTAAAGAAGAGGTTGAATCTCACGGGCTTCTAGGAAAGGTCTCTGTTAGCCCTTGCTCTCACATTGGTGGCCATAAGTATGCTGGAAATGTGATCATATTTGGATCAAATGTCGATCGACAAATCACTGGGCATTGGTAAATGGGCTCATTGTTTCTGACATTCTGTTTTCTGTTGCATTTGTCCAATTGAAATAGCCATCCCTTTGGTTTTCTTGGTTTGCATCGATGGAGTAAGAAAAGGAACCGAGTTGGTTAAGATGAGAAATTTAATGATATTTAATTGTCAATATCTTCAGGTATGGTTATGTTGCTCCTGACGATGTACCTGCCTTGCTGGAACAGCACATCATTAAAGGAGAGATTGTAGAGCGCCTTTGGAGGTAACTGTTACGTTCTTTTGATATTTCTCGAGCTACCTATGAGTCTATGGCTAGCTACTCTTACTGTCACAAAGTAGTGTGCATTAAATATTCTTTTACCTAGTATTGCATGGACCAGTTTAGGGAGGAAAGAGGTGATGCTTCTTGTGATACCCTAATCAGATAATTGGGTTCCATCTTTATCAACATTGCTTAATATTTTCAAGTCTGAAAAGATAATGGGTTTAATTGGATGTGGTTGGTAGAATTCTAGGTCGGGTGTAACGTGGGTCTAATTGGGTGTGGTTGGTAGAATTTTAGGTCGGGACGTTATAGGTGCTATCAGAGAGGACCAATCATGATGGTCCTAGTGGGCCTCATGTAGTGGGACATGGTGTCGCACGGCTTGATGATGTTTGGGGCCTAAGTGTTGACTGATTTGTGTTGGATTAGATCAGTTTGTGTTTGATTGGGTTTAACGATGACAACAACGC
>JAOWBR010150078.1:0-13579 GCA_028571145.1 Dionaea muscipula
GTCAAGAATTTAGGAGTGATCAAGAAGCTCATGAATCAAAGGATAAGGAGGACTATCCGTATACTTACCTCTCTCTAGCCAATACTCAATCCAAGCTACTGATTAGGCTTGTCAACCCTTTGACCATCCACAGGCTTCTTGCCTACACATACGAGTATGTATATAATCTCATTAATTATTTATATCATAATATAATCTCCCCTTTAATTAATACTCGTATGCTATGATTATTATTATTATATTTAATGGTCAATTATTTTATTCGAAGGTCTCGCAATTTATTTTATAAATTCCCATATTATGTACAACTTTTTAAAATAATATTTTACACGTTTATATTACCGTCGCATATATCCTCCACTCAATCGGGCATATACAACATTTATTCTCTATTTAACGTATAATATTTTATATCCCTTCATTTATACTAATTATCATAATAATTATACAACTTTAATATATAATTCACTTATCTTCCTAATATTTCACTTTTCATTATTTAAACATTATTATACTCACTATATTATTTTTATCATCATTTATATTAATACACCACAATACCTACATTTAACTTATTAATTTCACACTCTTATACAATATTTATACACTATCTTTCCATACCTCATACAAATACACCCCCACATACACTTACACTGCCACCATTTACATACATACATACACACTGACATCACCTCCGGCAGCTGCCCGCCGGCGACACGCCAACCACCGCCGACGGCGGCGACCTCCGGCGACGTCGACGACGGCACCCAGCTCCGGCGAGGGCCACAAGTCCATCACCTCCTCTGTTTCTTCTCCTATCCTCCTTAGCGCTGCTGCTGCTGTGGTGCACCGACGACGGTGCCGCCGACGACTCGTCCGGCCGGCCAAAGGCCATGGACGGCGTCAGCCAGCCACCACCAGTCTCACCACCCTCAAAACCACCACCACTCATCTCCTCCACCGCACACGGCGGAAATCGAATCTCAAACATAAAAATCACAACTTTATGCCCAATCACCTCAAATCCACAAATCCAACACAAAAATTAGTAGATCGGAGCAAGGAGAGTGAGATTCGAGCTTTACCTTCGTCGATCGGGCTTCGACCGCCGGAAATCGGTCGATTTGGCCGAATTCTTTTCGGTTTCTCTCTCCTCGGTTTCTCCCTCTATCTTCCCTCACGCGGTCGACCCAGCCACCGGTGGCCTCTCCTCGCCGTCCGCGTTCAGCCGCCGCCGCTCCGAGCTCGTCGTCGCCGGCGCTCGGCCTCCTCTGGTTCGCCGGAGAAGACGACACAGCAGACGCGAGAAAGGGAAAAAGAAACAGAGAAGAGAGAGAGGGGGAGGGGTCACGGGAAAGAAAAAAAAGGACGGGGAAAATTGATGGTGATAGGTGACAGGGTGTGAAGAAAAGAAAAGGACAAGTCACGTGGGGAATTAAAATACTCCAAAGATAATAAATGGTACATTGATAAATCTCCAATAAAGTAGGGTATATTGGATATCAAGGTGTTAGCTCCCTTTAATAACCTCTCGTACACTTTAATCACTCACTAATATTTAATTACGATTAAATAACCTTTCCCAATTAATTTTTGTTAATCCCCCATAATAAATTCATTTAATATTTAATAAATCCGTTAATCACCCGTATAATATTTTATTAACCTCCGTTAATGTTTATTTATTTATTAATTACGTGACGGGGCGTCATAGAACCGCTATCCAAACATAACCTAAAAATAATCCGAATTTGATGTAGAAGTTCTATATACAATAAGTCGAGAACAAAATGCCAAAAGAAAAAGAATTAATCTGCACCTATATATTTTTTTTCTTCCTCAATATTTTAGATATGAAAACCCCAAAAGATTGACTGTTAGCATAAATTTGATCTTATTTTATAACATCCATAAAAACCTAATCTATAATATCCATATTAGATTAGGTTTGGGTTGGGATTGAACGGGGAAAAGAAATGAAAGTGAATTGAGTGAGTAGATTAGAGATTTTAGGTTATTTGGAGTTTTACACCCTGTTTGGATGGTAGGAATGAAAGGATTTGAAAGGAAAGTAATTGATTTCCTTTATTTGGTTTAATTTTAAGCATGAGAAATGGTGGAAAGTGGAAAGAATTGGATGAAAATCTTTTCTTCCTAATCTAAAAAATGGCCACATCCAAAAATGATGGAATTTGGAAGAAAAGAAAAGGAAAGGAAACCAATTAAAATCTAAAAGTATTAAAATATCTAAAATATCCTCTAAAAATGTATTCCATCTAAAATTCCACATTTTTAAATAAGGATATAATAGATATAAAATTTTAACTTTTCATTCTTTTTCTTTCATTTTACATATCCAAATAAAAAACTTCTTTCCTTCCATTTTCTTTAATTTTAACCAAACAAAAAAAATAAGATTCTTTCTTTTTCTTCCCTTTCATATCCTTTCCTCTCATGAATCCAAATCAAACGGGTGTGAGACTCAGCCAAGTAACTAGGCATATAGACACGAAGCAGTATGTGCCGTCGTGTAAACCCTAGCCATCAAACTCTCTAGTATCCTTGTCAACAAGTTCCCAAAACCCTAGCTCACAGCTCCATTAGCTTATCCATTTTCTGTCTCCCCAATCGATTTTCGCAGTGAGATCTTCATCTCTCTTTTTTCCTCTTCCGTCCGTCGATGACGAATATGGGGTTTTATTTGCAGCATTTAGGATCGTTCAGAGCTCTAATTTCTTGGACGTGTGTTTTTTTTGTATTTCAGCAATTTCGCAGACTCTGCATTTCTAGAGCTTCACAACGATGTCAGATGACGATAGAGAGGAGAAGGAGCTGGACCTCTCCTCCCCTGAAGTGGTCACGAAATACAAGACCGCTGCTGATATCGTCAATAGTTAAATTTTCTTCTAATTATTGCCTCCATAAATCATGTTATTTTAAAAACAACTAGTCTACTCATTTTGTGTGCATTTGCACATTGTTTGATTGATATATCTTTTTCTTTTTTTGGGTACAATTTTGTATGGATGCAGAGGCCTTGCAGCTTGTAATTTCGGAATGTGTTCCCAAAGCTCGAATTTTCGATATATGCGAGAAGGGTGATGCATTCATCAGAGAGTAAGTGCCCTTTTGGAAAACCCCAGTTATCCGTATGTGGTGTTATGTTCTGATTGTGGTGCTTTAAATGGTTCAGGCAAGCTGGGAATACGTACAAGAATGTCAAGAAGAAGATCGAGAGGGGTGTTGCTTTCCCCACTTGCATTTCGGTGAATGACACTGTCTGCCATTTTTCTCCCCTTGGTAGTGATGAGACTGTATTGGAGGAAGGTGATGTGGTGAAAATGTGAGTTCTCTAATGATTCTGGTGATTTAATCAAAAGAATGATTGCTGGACATCCCTCTGTAAGGCATTTATTAACAGTGATTGGTCATTGTCTGTAGTGATATGGGTTGTCATATTGATGGCTTCATTGCTCTTGTTGCACACACCCATGTTCTTCAAGAAGGTCCAGTCACTGGTAGAAAAGCAGATGTTATCGCAGCAGCCAATACCGCTGCAGAAGTTGCATTAAGGCTCGTACGCCCTGGGAGAAAGGTAAATTGAAGAAATTCAGGTCTATCATTTTTTTTTTTTGCATAGATTCTATTTGGGTTGCAGTTAGGAATGCTGAATGATTTTCTTGCTCTTTGAGCTGCTGTATGGGTCGAACTCATAGCTTGCTCTCCATATCAGCGCTTGAAATTTTCTCTTGATTATCAGCTCTCCATCACACAAGATAGCCACCATGCTGTTTGAAGTGGACAGTATTAATTGATTCCAAATGTTCTAGTTCTAGTTCCCAGTATGAACATTTTTTTACTCGCTTTTAAAAACAAATTGAAATCATTTGGTTGGTTGGGTTGCAGTAAATGAAAAAATTCCTTTCAGGCTTCATCAAGTTATGGATTGGTTTACTTAGTGTTGTATGAAGTTATCAGGTGGTGTTTTTGTATTGGTCTTATGATTGTTACTCTGCATGTGAATCTATTATTTTACTGTATTGGCTTGTACAATGATGGTGGAAGATCTTCATAGGTTCTATATCAGAGATGCTATTTTAGTAATATTAATATCTGTTAAAGGTTTCTTTCTTTCACCCCCCTGAATGATGAGGCATCTTAAGCAATGGACCAATGTCCAGATGAAGCTTTTGTCATAGTTACCCTGACAGGGTTTTCATGTTTTATTATCATGCACCTAATGCGACTGGTGTGGATGCTTTCATTACTTAAATGACGTTGTCTGTGAGAAACAAATTTTAGCATGTTCTCTAGCTGCATAGTGTTATATGCGTACAGATAGGGTAACGTGTAGTTAATGTGTTGGTTGATATGGTGGCATATGAAGATATGAGGTGGTGTTTGGATTTGTCCTAAGATTCTTAATTATGCTGCATGTGGATCTCGAATATACTCTTTAACAGTTTGTCCAATGATTGTTATTTGTTAAAGTGGTCTGTAGTTCCTATGCCCCAGATATTGTCTTGGTTATATCTTCAAGGCTTTCATTTTTGCATCCCCCTGTATGATGAGGCATCCTAAGCTATGGGCGAGTGTCCCAATGAAGCTTTTGTCATAGTTACCCTGACGGGATTTTCTTATTTGTTTATCAGGCACATAATGGAATTGGTGTGGATGTTTTCGTTGCTTCAATGCCATTGTCCATTAGACACAAAATTTAGCATGCTTGACAAGAATTTGTGTCCCATTGATAAGGAAATTCAAGTACAAACCACGAGATATTGATTGAATTGTATTCGATTGATAAGGAAATTCAAGGAACCTTTTAATGCATTTTTGGTGTGAAATTGTGACCCTAAAATAAGCAATCACTTGCGTGCTGATTTCTTCTACTGCTGTTATGCAAACTCTTCCTTCGGTGCCACCTCGGGTTTAGAATCTTCTAGATTTCTGATCTCATGCGAGTAGTTGCTCTTATTTCATTTTTAGTGACTTGGGCAAAAACTAAGCTGTCATTGTCACTGGACAAAATCCCGTTCTGAGACCTGCTTGTAGTTTGAGTTATGCGAGACTATGCTCCTTCTATAGCTTTTGTTTTGTGATTTAATTTTCATTCTCGGACGCTGTCTTGCGTATGGAACTTAAAGTTTCTGCTAATAACAGAACAAAGATGTGACTGAAGCAATTCAGAAAGTTGCTGCTGCATATGACTGCAAAATTGTCGAAGGTGTTCTTAGTCACCAGATGAAGCAGTTTGTTATTGATGGGAACAAAGTTATATTAATTGTCTCAAGTCCTGAGATGAGAGTTGATGATGCAGAGTTCGAGGAGAATGAGGTCTATGCAGTTGATATAGTTGTCAGTACAGGTGAAGGGAAGGTATTTATGGAGATATTTCTGTATTCAACATTTGTAATTAGTATTAGTATACATGTCATTAATGGTCTTTCCTAGTCATGATCCATTAACTGATTGAGTCATGTTTTTACACTTCTCTCTGTGTTCAGCCCAAGCTTTTGGATGAGAAGCAAACAACCATTTATAAGAGAGCAGTGGACAAAAATTATCACTTGAGGATGAAATCATCCAGATTTATTTTTAGTGAAATAAGTCAGAAATTCCCAATCATGCCATTTACTGCCAGGTACATATGTTTTTTTTTTTTAAATATGCGTTGATTAGTGGAATAAGCTTCGTGCTATTTTTGTTTATGTTGATCTTTAGTTCAAATTATGCCCCTCTGCTATCATAGGTCATTGGAAGAAAAACGGGCTCGACTTGGACTGGTTGAATGTGTTAATCACGATCTTCTGCAGCCTTATCCCGTCCTACATGAAAAAGCTGGTAAGAATAATTTCACTTGAAGAATTCTCTCTCAGATGCACAACCAAGCATTAATCGCATTTCACTGATGCAAAAGGATGTATTTCTGCTGGTTTTGCTTTTGCACTGTGTCCATTTATGTATCCCTCGTCTGCTAACGTCATATTCCTTATGCAGGTGATTTGGTTTCTCATGTGAAGTTTACAGTTCTTCTCATGCCAAATGGGTCGGATCGCGTAACATCCCATCCTTTGCAAGAGCTCCAGCCAACTAAGGTAGTAGATGATCCTGAAATCAAGGCCTGGTTAGCTTTGGGCACAAGGACAAAGAAGAAAGGTGGTGGGAGAAAGAAGAAAGGTAACTGCAAAAACAGATACATATGCTTTTGGTTGTGTTAGACAATATGGCTACTAGTTGGGGGAATTTTTTTTAAGTCCGTCAATCTGTGACTTTTAAGTTTCCTTCTGCTACCGTTCATCCCTTCTCACTGCTCCCTTTTGGCCGAATCTGCACTGCCCAAGTTTTTCCTCCCAGCCAGTCTCTTTCCTACCCCTTCCCGACCACCAGTTTCTCCAATGGCAAACATGCAGCTGCAATAATGCCTGTGTTTCCCCTCACCTTGCTTGTCTCTGTCAACTACTCCTACCAATTTGAACTTCCAAAGTTGTGTTCAATTGCACCATAACATTTGAGGAGGGCAGTACTCATGACTCAAAGCACATGTAGTTCGTTGCCTGCTGCTAATCACTTTCAGATAACATACCTGGTCCTGATTATGTTGTTCACATAGTCTAATTGTCTCTAGAGAACAATGTTTAACATCAAGGCAAGTACATAACTATAGATAACTAGATAACCCACCTGACCTTGCTGGAGTTTTTTTTTTTGGCCTTGGCCGGCTTTAATTGATAATGCATTGACATCGGCTCGACTCCTCTCTTTTTCATGCATAAACATTGCTTCATCTGAGCATGTTTTTGTGTCAAGCAGGTGGCAAGAAGGGTGACAAGCTTGATGATACAGTTGAATCGGAATCCACAGATGTACCGATGAACGATGCTGTAACCGAGGAATGAAAGTAGATATATGTTCAACACATTTTTGTTTCTTTCGCCCTGCTGCTACTGCCTGCCTCCAACTCCAAGTAACATAACCTTGAGTTTATCTGAGCTTTATAAATGAAATTGAAGCCTGACATCAATGCCGGTTCTTTTGATTTTAGCTTTGAAGCATGGTTTTGACTTTTGAGGTATCGACATTCATGTAGCATCACAATAATGTATATCACAAGTAATTTACATCATCCCCCCCCCCAGTGTAATTTCCCCTTTTACAGTTGTAGTAGTTATTCATTAAGAATATTTTTCCCTTTTACAGTTGTAGTTAATCTATATAATAGGAGCATTTTTTTGAATTATAGATAAATATTATGGACAAATAATTAATGATATAAGTTATTAAAATATTTTTTAGATCAATGATACAAGAACATGTGTTGATAAAGAGAGAGGAGAAAGAAGAATTAAATCAGAGAGAAAGATATGTGGAAAAAAGAGACAATTAAAGAGGAGAAAGAGGAAGAAAGATAAGAATTATTTTTTATTATTTTATTATTTTTATTTTTAAAATCTTATATAATTGATATTTTTAAATTTTTATTTTTTTTTGTGCGCCTAATTCATTAAGGAGAAACCATTTTATGTTTAGGTGATCACTTGCATATGAAAATGCATTTTCCTGCAGCTCCATGGTAAAGGACGAAGGGTAGAACGGGAAAGCGGTAGAGAAAGGGAAGAGAGCCACTGAAAATGGGAAAAAAACAGGCCTCTTTTATGAAAATTAAAACAATGACATATCAAGCATTCATCCATGGCAGAAATACATACTATAGAATGCTTCCCCCATCACTATTACACATAGATGTATACAGGCAACACTAGTTCTATACAAGGCGACAGGCACAGCTCAATTTTGATATTGAACTGCCTGGTTTGAACCCAGATACAATACACCAATCATGTGATAAATTTTACACATTAAAGTATCACACATACAGTGGCCTCCCAGGGAATCTCACTAGGCTTCAGGGTTGAGGCTGATTAGACTGAGAGAGACGATAGATCTCACCTACACTAGCGGTTGGGACATAAACTGCATTCTTTAGAGTGCTGTGAGTACGCCCGTAGAATGTATAAACTACTACTCCAATTAAGAGCCAAACAGATACTCGCATCCACGTACCAGCTCTGATGTATTACAATGAAGGTGGAAACTTGTTAAGCTAGGAATTCTGGGTAGATATGCTAACTCTGAACAGAAGAACGAGGAGGGGCAGAAAAACACTCACCCGAGATTTATTAGCAAGTAGACATTGATTAAAATGCAAGCAATGGGCAGCAGAGGAACAAATGGGCAGATGAAACCTGAGAGAAATCATGGGGTCAATGGCTGCATAGCACTTAAAAAACTAGCTCTCTGCTATGGTTTCTCTTTATCCTCGCTTCTACTCTTCCCATTTCAAAAGCGGGCAACGGTTGTTCTAGCTTCTAACAAATTAAAGCAGGCAGATAGTTTTGGCCATGAGATGAAATATTTCTGAATCATAAGCCAATGTGGACTATTAGCTAAAGCATGCAGACCTCACCGAAGATCTTTTTCATGCATATATACGTACCTCCTGCATGGCCAAAGCTATGTCTTGCTTCATCTTGATCTATGGATGTAAGCACTATCAATCCAGAAAGTAGAAGGGCACCACCTATTCCGCACAATGGTAACCGGATGATACTGTTGAAAAGAGACCAGATGATACAACTTGGTCACAAACATAATGATTAAAACAATAACACTATTAATTTTGCATATCGGTGTTAACTTAGCTGAGTGTGTGTTTCCTTCTTTTTGGTCACATGCCTTTCTTTCAAGCCCTTAGGTTATACTAATAGTATGTTTGAGGTTAGTTGGTCATGTGAGGCAAAGAGCCTACCAGTGACCGAACTTGTGGATATGAGGAGACAGAAGACTCGGTGTAAAACTGGCAAGGGAAGACTAAGTAAACACTAAAAAAGAACATTAAGCACGATCTAAGGTACTTGGAATTAGCAAACAGGAGACAACAGAACCAATTTAATGGAAATGGCCACGAGGGAAAATAGAGTTAAGCCATAGGACATATGTCCCTATCCTTGTAAACAAAATCTGAGCATCGCTAGCCTAGAATAATAGGGCAGTACCAGCCCGACGACATGGGCAGGCTGCCTAGTGTAAAACCGAGAAACAGAATACTACAGTTTTTTGCACCGTTTTAAAAAATGTGAAGCAACATTATATCTGTCTGCATGGCGTACACCATGTAGAAGAATCTGCATAATGCATTTAGTCCGCGTGAAGTCTAAATAGAATGTTTCCACACGAGCACAGCCAGTCTCAGCACATGACTTTCATTATCGTCCTTAAATTTATTCATAGGACAAATCATATTTCATATATTATTGGAGGATTTGACTAACAAATAGTGGGACATGGCATAAATCACAATTGGTGAGCTGACCTTGAAAGCTGCACCCATGAAGCTATAGATGTCAGGAGAAGAACTCCTACACAAGTAAGCATTATAGTCCAACCAGCAATCTTTCGCCTCTTCTCATCGCTAAGAGTGTCTGTAAAAACAATTGAATTTACCAACCACAAGATAATTGTTCTTTCAGATTTTAGTCATAGCAAATCGCTTCTATAATCCTATGACAAACAGTTCTAAGATAGGGAGCAACCAGCAAACTCACAACTGCCTTCAACTACTTGCTTCAAGATTAGAGGAAAGCCAGCTACAACACCCTTATCAAGTAGAGGTTGAGCATCATCCTTGAGGGAATCAAAATTTGGGGTGAAACCAGTATCCTGCACTGAAACTGCATCAACAAACTCTTGAAGAGATGGTGGAATTGGTGCCTCGTCTGGTGTGACATATCTCAGTATCAGTAAACATATAGCCACCATAGTGAACGCCAAGAGGGTTCCAACACTAACCTGCAAGATGAAACATCTCATAGTGTGCCCTTGTGACGTATGTAAATTCTACAGATTTTTCTCAAGGGGAATCCATCAAATGGAAAAAAAAAAAAAAATCAAGCAAACTGGGAAAAATTATGAACCTCCATAAATTATGCTCATCATATGTATCTACGTCGGCTGAATGCTTGAACAAGTTATTGCAGTTGCCAATCTCACATATCCTATTGCCCATTATCCTAACTAAGATACCTCACACATCCCATATCCTATTGCCAATTATATTAATATACCTTACTAAGCTCCATACATTATTGAAAAATCTCTGAAGCAATAGTCATATGAAAACTAATTCACTTTCTAGCCTTGCTGGCTAGGGCCAATAAATTTTCCACCAGACAATTCTTTTCCACGACCGATTTTACAAATGATATAGTCATACAAATAAAAGTATCTCCAGATTCTTTTAACCCAATGACATGAAAACATTTAATTGTCTACATCACAGCAAGCATCCGCTTGCAATGATAGCACCACCAATTACTGTGAAAGGAGAAGAACTGAGTGCACATAAAAATGTCAAGCCATAGGCTAATCTAACACAGGATTCTTATCAAAGCTAACACTTGACATTGAGTACAGTGACTGAAATTTCAAAGAAGAGGTGGTAGCGATCAATATATTGTGCTAAGTAACCACCTCCAACAAACAATAACTGATCCTTGTAAAGCCAAAGAAGCTTACCATGCCTGCCAACTGAGAAACATCCATGAAGAATGCTAGTATTGCCGCCACAACTCCTGTTACTACTGTACTCTTGACAGGAACTTGGGACTTGCTATTGACATCTGAGAAAAAAGACGGCAGCAAACCGTCCCTCGCCATGGCCATCAGGATTCTTGGCTGAAGTACAATGACAGAGGGCATCCACATAAAGTTAATGTATCAGAATCAAATAGGAAATTCAGAGTGAATATGATCTTATTATAGAAAAATCAGGAATTACTTTGACGTGATACTGACCTGAGGAAGAATTGAACCCATTAAAGTCGAGCACAGAGCTGTGACAGCTCCAACAGTGATGACGTATCTGAAAAAACAAGCCAAGAGCATCTCTTAGATTGAAGGATTGTCCTTGTCCGACTTAGACAAAGAACTGAAAATTCAAAGCCAACTTACGCTGCCCAGTGCATCCCATGACTATCAAATGCTGAGGATATGGGAGTGTCAGGATCCATTGCATAATAGGGTACAAGACCAACAATCACAACAGAGACTAGCATGTATAGTGCACAGCAGATCGACAGTGCAGAGGCAATTCCAAGAGGCAAATCTCTTTGTGGATTTTTCACCTGCCAAGAAAATTAGTGGCGTTAGTAACTTCTCATTCCTTCACCCGAACTTTAATCTTGGCCTATTTGAGACAGTTTCTTTAATCATAATCTGGATTTTCCGGCCTTGCAGATCTGGCTTTGCAAAAAAGTGCTGTTGTCTATCGGAGAAAGCGGATGACTGGCAACTTTTATACCAGATTAATTAACTTGTTCTACCTTCTGTATTTATCACATCTGATACAGATTCGTTCTATACCTCCTCTGCAGTACTAGCTACTGAATCGAAACCAATGTATGCAAAGAAAACTGTTGCAGATCCAGCAAGCATCCCATCCACACCAAAAGGGAAGTATCTATCACAGATTGGCAAATCAAAGTGAAAAGGATCAACTTCCAACAGCAAAAAAATTATCATTAAAAAGCTGAAAATGTGATCCAGCCAACAAAAATAAAACAAAAAGAAACAGTAATATGAACTATGTTAATTACCCTGTAGACAGCTTGTATCCGGGCCATCCATTGCTAAAACCAAGATAACAACCCATAATTATGACGAAAAACATGGCACATACATTTGCAAATGTGGCGATGCCTTGTGCAAATGTACTCTGCAGGAATTTAACAATTAAAATAAGTTGATGTTCAAGAACACAAACAGTTCATAAGCTGGTTTAGAAGAAATAGCGTAAGAGACATGCCGTTGCTATGCTTTACCTCCTTGATTCCAACACATAAAAGGCCAGTTACAACAAGAACAAGAATTGATGCACATGGGTCAACCACAACGTCAAGACCAGGAATAGTTTGCCTGGCCAGAAAAATGGGAAGGCTGTTCTCTCCACCAAAGAGTAGTGCCTGAGGAAATTTAAGAAATTATGAAATGATAGGATTTATCCAAAAGAAACTCCTAAATGATTATATCTGATAGTAAAGGTCATTACTATAGGAGGAAGCTTCCAGAGTAATGAATGAGGAACGGTAGCACAAGCAACAAACAATAAAAACATTGGTATGATTATAGAAGCATTGACAAAAAAAAAAAAAAAAAAAAGGACAGAACAACAGTATTTGAGCAGTATTTCAATGCATACACTAAATTTTATGTGTCAGATACTGCAACGAGAATGAGTGCATTTTTGTGCCCATCCGCGTCTTAACCAGTAAAGCACCAGAAAAAATGATTTGCAATTTTGCATGCAGACTTAATCTATATAGGAGAACAATCAAAAAAATTTAAGCGACGGTAGGGTTTGTTTATTGTTTATAATAACAGGAGTAAGCTCACTGCTTGCAATGCCAAGTGACTACTAAGCATTACACTCTTTTGTTTGGAACTTCTTATGAGCAATATACAAGTTGCCATCAATGTGGAGGCAAGCTCCAATATACCAAGAGTAAAGTAGCAGCGTGATGCAGGGACCATAATTTCATAATGAAGCTGGAAGACATATCCACTTGACAGAAAATGAACAATCATATCAAAAGTCTAGTCAGTAAAAATTGCAATAAATATTGAAAGAGTTGGCATAAGAAACATGGTATAGCACCAGATTCGGGGAGATGCCACGTGCCACTGCAGATCCTCCTATAGTATATTCCAATATCAAAGCCCAACCAATTAACCAAGCAACACTGCACCATGATTGAAAAGTTAAAATCAGGTTGCATACCCTTTTTTTTCCCCCTGAAACGAAGCTTCCCATATCACAATGAAAAAAAATTTACCCAGGAGCTCAGCCTTGAAACAAAAGAAAAATGAAATATCACCTTTCTCCAACACATATATACGAGTAATGATAAGCACTCCCCGCGGACGGGCAACGACTTGCAAGCTCTGCATAGCAAAAGGCAGAAAGGGCAGCTGCTATACCAGCTATAAGAAAAGAGAGAGTGAGTGCTGGCCCTGAATGCTCTCTTGCCACCGTACCCACTAGAATATAAACACCAGCTCCAATAGTTGATCCAACTCCTGGTATAAAGAATAAAAAAGACTTACCTTGCACGTTCAAAAGCAAACACAAAACATGTTTTCATTGAACAAGAACCCATAGACTAAAAAATTGCCACACGTTACAAACAACTAATAAATACAAACGAATCATAAACATCCCTGAAGGAGAAATACCTCATGGTAATCATCCTACTATGAATCCTTGTATTCCTTTTTTTGCCTTTTTCAGAAAATTGACACGATTATAAATTTATAATCTTAAAGATACAAAACCAATTTTACGCCTGGCGTCACAAGTTTCACCTTGGGGTAGAAATATCTCATATACGTGTTATTGGAGCACACTATGACCCATGGAGATCCCACGACCTCCTTTCACCAGTAATTATATTAAACACATGGTGATAGGAAGATCCTCGTGCCCCATATCATCTATAATGATTGATAATGAGATTAAAACACT
>JAOWBR010150089.1:0-13577 GCA_028571145.1 Dionaea muscipula
AACACGGCCGAGATCATCTCGTCCGAAGGAAAAAGGCCGGTTAGCGCGGCCACGTCCCTGAGAGTGATAGTCATAGGGGCTCGGGGAAAGGCAAAAATATTGGCATGGGAGGACCAAAACAGCATAGCCAAGGGGAAGAGAGTGGAATCAAAGGAGGGCACCTTTGTACAGAGAGTGACAAGGTCGAAAAAGCCTGCGTCCTTCGCCCTAGATTCGAAGGTAGGGTCACGAACTATCCTCATGGCCCAGCCAGTAAAGTTCTTGTTCATATGAGGCCAGTTGCGTGGTGATTTCATATTCAGAATGGCGTCAATGGAGATATAAGCATCTGACAGGGTGGTAGGGAGGAAGACAGAGATATGAGAATATTGGATCTCGGTCGCCAGGGTCGGGTCCACAACGGCTGGACCAAGGCAAGTATTGCCGGAGGGGAAGACGGCGACGCCATCGGAGGCAATGGCAGTGGAGTTTAGGGCATCAAGGTAGTCAGAGAACGTCGCCATGGATGGGAGCTTCGAAGTCGCTGAGGTTCTTCAACTGTGGGATTCGGGAACTTTGTGAAATTGAGAAAAGCGTAAAAAAGAGGAAGTGATGGCAAACCGCGGTTTATATAGCCGAAAATTGAGATTAGCACTTAGGGCTGACGTCTCATTTTGGAAGGACCATCATTATTTTTTGCCTCGGGGAAAACGTGGCCGACGTTTGCTCTGACCGATGTCCCATCAACGGTCACGTTTACCCCTTCGCGTTCTATTTTATAAAAGGCTAAGTGCGGCGTATCAAAGTTATTAATACGCCGCCCTAGGGGCTAATGTTGATGCCAGGATGTTGGGAACGCGAAGGGTCAGGGCGTGAAGATCCCAGGACGAAGGCTTCAGGGCACATTCAAACATGGTTTAGGGCGTTTTGGGTTTAACCCTGAAGGTTAGTAACGGCCAGGATAGGCACTTTAGGCCGTAGCTCCATCCAGGGCGTCAAGGTAAAGGGTGAGTCTGTACCCCGAGATATGACCCACGACGGGTACGTGGGTAGGTAGAAGCGGCCACGTACTTGGAGGTTATTGAAGACATTTGAGGAGCTGGCTTCGACTGAGGGCGTAAGACGAACAGGAATGAAAAGGCCTCAAGACAGTCAAAGCCACGATTAGGAGGAAGTTCATCCATGTTCTGATCGTGGGTAGTTATGGAACTGGCAATGTAACCGTCCCTAGGGATTAGTATAAATACAGCTAATCCCGACTTTGTATGGAACAACAACAATCAGATCAATCTAATCTATCTTTCAGCATTTACTGTTTTTCCCCATCATTAGCCATTAGAGTAGCTTTTAACTTATAAACCGAACCCATTTTGGTTACCCGGCATAGAGCGGATTCCTCCTCCGGAACCCGATTCTGGCGATCGCAGAAGTGCAACTAGCCAAGAATCTTTGGTAACGTCAACAGCGTGAAGCTTTCCTACCAATTCAGCAAGAAATCTACCATAACCTCCCTTAATTGGCCAATAGAAGGGGTTATGATGACACTCCATTTGATTCCCGCATCTATACGTGAATCTAGTGCACTAATTAAACTCATTTCGGTCAAGGAGGGCATCTGACGGGTGGGTAGTTGAGGAGCGGAACAACACCACGGAGCGTTGGATAAAGGGATGCCGTAAAAAATAGGACAACACCACGACTGCCGTCATTTTTACACCTTATTTGATACTAGGTCGATAACTTTCTTATGCACGGGCCCAAACCAATAGAATCGCAACAGGACCCTCCATGGACGTTTGAATGTTAAAATAATGAAAAAGACGTTCACACTGGGAGGCAAAGGCCAAATCATGACACCCTATGAGGAACGTGCAAATTATCCCCCAATAGGTGAGAGAAAACTATGCTAGAAAGGCCTTTACCAAGTCATAAAGTTTCTAATTAAACGAGCACAGTGGGAATCGTAGACCGTAGTTGAAACTATGACGGAACATGACATAGCCCTTCAATCCATCGCTTCATGGGGTGTAAGGCTGCTCGCAGGACTGTAGAACACGGCAACGGAAGTTCCAATGACTAGAATTCGTGCTAAGAAGTCCACATAAGTGAAGGGACATTATTGATGCAAAGTAACTACCTACGAGTATAGCCATGGGAAGAGGGCCACCCCCCTCCCAAGAAGGGGATAAGTCATTGTCCAATTCATGGGCTACAATTTCACTAACATCCTTGATGTTGGACAAGGTAGGTCCTTAATACCTGTGGGACATCCTTGGTGGCATCCTAACTTTGACTCTAGGGGGACGAAGAGGAAGAGCTTTTAATCCCGCTATAAAATCGGGGTGGACGTCGCCCGTGTTTACGCGAACAAGAGAAGGTGTAGGACTTGGGGGGTTTAGTGACACGTTGGGGTTGGGTGATCTCAAGAGATATGATTTCCTGAAAAAAAAAAAAAAAAAAAAAAAAAAAAAAAAAAAAACACTTGTCTAAGAGAAGGTTGGCGACTCCCGCGCGATCCCAAAGATGACGACGACATGTTAAGAAGAAGTGTAGGTGGATTACTGTCTCAAAATACCTTCTGAACTAGAGAACTAAGACGACTTTTGGGGGGGCCTTCTTCCGAGAGTGTTCTCCTGCCAAGGAACTCTTTTCTCTACTGCTTGGAGGTCACATAATCGCCAAGAGCTATGTGGAAATCATTTGGAATATGTGAAAAAAATGAAGGCTAAGCTCCTCTATTTATAGAAAACTCATGCGGGTCCCACCAGACATCTGTATATTCTAAGCCCAATACATAGTTTGCCTATCCGACAGGTAAATCTTGAAGTACTCCCGAAGGTATAAAATCAAACCCCTTCCCTTCAAATTTTTACGAATCAAGTAAAGGGGCTGGGGGCAAATGTTATACGTCGAAGAAAATATGTCACGTGGAAGACGGTAACCCGAGACATGTGGACGAACGCGGACCCCACCCCGACACGTAAGCGCATGATGTGGATGAGCGTGGACCCCACCGAGATGACCGCACACCTAGGGAGATGATCACCTGACATCAACATACGGCCACCGAAGGCCGACCACCGATGTGATGGCCGAGCAGCACCTGCGCCTTTAGCTACAGTTAGCTCATGTGCAGCCAGTCCTAAGCAACGTAGGGCAGCGCCGACATGGCAGACTCTAACCAGTGGCGGACAGCCCTCGCGCTGTCGACAGCGGCCATACACGGATATGATGGTGTTCGGACTTCTCCCCTCGGTCCCAGCAACTCCGAAATAATTGACGTTCTCACGTGATACCATGCGCAACATGGGAAGCGTGATATGTCAGGGAATGCGAAGAAAACGTCGTCGCAAGGAAAACTTCATCGTATGGACCTAGCCTAGTTAGCAGATGGGCCTAAGCCGACAGAACATTTCAGGGGCATTCTAGAATGTTCCTAAACAAAGGGCGGGGGCGACAACGTAATTTCACATAAGTAATCCCCTCCTCTTCTATAAATAGAGCCCTGAGCTCTATTATTCAGGTACGCATTCTGAGCTGAAAACTCTCGTACTCAAGCACTCAGCTTCCATCATCTGGATCATAAACTGACTTGAGCGTCGGAGGGGCCCTCTGACGTAGAGTTCGCTACGTGTGAAGATGACGAGCAGGTGTCATCCACATGGCGTACGACAACCTTCCACGTCATCGTAGCCGAAGGAAGCGATAACATCTCCCTTTGCCATGAAGCAAAGGTTTACTACTTCATCATTTGATGAATCATAATCGGTTGATTGATCTTCACTTTAGTTTATCCAAGTAGCCAAGAGACACTTTTTCTTCACTTGGAAATTATTCTTGAATTTACCTTTTTCAACCTACCGGTGAGGGCATTCATTGGCCATATGTCCTGGCTTTGGAAAATTGTAGCACATAATCTCCCCTTGGTTATTCTTCTTTCCTTCATCTCTTTTGAAGGATTTCTTCTTGAAGGTTCTCTTTGAATCCTGCTTTCATCTCACAAATCTTTAAAATTTTCTAGCAAGGAGAGCAAGATCTGCTTCATTTACACTGTCATCATCTTCTTCTTTCTCTTCAACTTTTTCTTTCTTCTTCTTCTTTTCGGAAGTGGAAGCCTCAAATGCTATCCTTGGCCTTCTTGCCTAGGTATACATCCTTGTTTTTTTCTCTTCAAGTTAAGCTCGTGAACAAACAAGGATCTCATTAATTGATCCATTGACAAGGTGTTTAAATCCTTGGACACCATGATTGTCGTACATTTTGGTTCCTACTTCAAAGGCAAGCTCCTTAGAATCTTGAGCACATTTTCCATATTGGACAACCTCTTGTCTAGTGAATCCAATCCGTTGATGATATATGTGAATCTTGTGAACATATCGGATATGGACTCACTAGTCTTCATCTCAAAGAGCTTATAATCTCGGCATAACATGGAGATCTTTGTGTCCCTGACTTGTGAAGTTCCTTCTTATGCGACTTCAAGAAGATCCCAAATTTGCTTGGCTATTATACATGATGAAAGACGATTGTACTCTTGAAGTGAAAGAGCATAATATAGATAATTTGTTGCCTTGTGATTCAATTGTGCAACCTTGTCATCTTCATCACTATATTCTTCTAGGGTCTTGGCCACTTTGATAATATTGCCACCAATGGTGACATTTTTCTCAATAGCTTTAGGTCCGTTCTTAATTATCCTCCAAGCTTTCATATGATTGAACATAGCGAAGAGTTCAAACTTCTTCTTCTAATAGACGTAGTTCTCAACATTAAATAATGGTGGCTTGGTAGGAATGTAACCGGCATCACTTCCCTCAAGATATACTTTTATCCCTGAAAATCTTTCTCAACGAGGCGGTTAGTCCTCAAAATAAGTTGAGTCAATGGCTCTGATACCAATTGAAAGTAATCTCAGGGGTGGCGTGAATGAGATTATTACTTAAGTAATTAACAAAATTTATACTTCTTTTAAGTTGTTAATGTCGATTCTAATCAATCACTCTAGGTAATTCAAATCAATATGATCAATCAACTATGAAGGTAATAAAAAATACACAATATATAGAGGTCCAGCCAATTTAGATAGTACAACAAATTGGGGTACATCCTTTCTTCTCAAGCAATTTACTTGAAGGCTTCTACTATCGTTCTTGTTCTCGGTTACAAGAGTAAAAGCTATACAGGATTGTTTTCACCTAGGTAAGTCTCTACCTCTTTCTTGCTTCCTAGGTGCAAGAGTAAACCTCACCAAGACTATTTTCCACTAGGTAAGTTCCTACCTCTTTCTTGCTTTCAAGGTGCAAGAGTAAACCCACTCAAATCCTCCTTGCTTACAAAGGTGAAAGGGTTAAACCTACCACAATCGTTCTTGTTTCAAGGTGAAACAGTAAACCCGAATCAATCAAGGTAGAATAGTACCTAGCTTTTGAGAAGCTCCTTAGCTTAACGCAGGCTATCAATCAAATGAAAAAGGAGATGTTCCAACCATAAGTGATTTATCAATCACACAAGCTTGATACAATATCGCAAATTTAAAACCCTAGCTTGTGTGAATAATATCAAACAAATCTATATAATAAAATCGAGGTTACCCATCAAACGTGGAGTTGCTTGATATAGAGAAGAACTTGATTCTTGCTTTCAAAGATTGAGCACATTTCTTAGAGCTTGAGCAAATATCTGAAATTTGATTCTTATTCTTCTCAAAGACGCTGAGAGCAAGAGAGAGCTTTTGGCAAATTGCAAATATAGCTTCTTGAATTATTTCTCTCACTTCCACCAACTAAATAATCTGATTTTTCCATTGCATTTTGTGCAGTGACCATTGGTGGTGTTTGTCATGATGTTGGTCTTTTAATTTCGAAGATTTATGAAACTATCATGACACATGGCCTTCTGGTTCTAAAGCATGGAAGTCCACCACAGCCTGCACAAGATTTGTAAAAAAGAAAGAGAGCTTTATGGATGTCCGTAAGCTTCCATGAACATTCGTGAAGGTGCACGGGCATCCGTACGAATGTCCGTTACTATCTGCACAGAATTTTAAGAAAATGCACAAAAGCACAGAGACTTTCATGGACATCTATTAGGACGTTGGTTAGTATAAATTCTGTAGAAACTTATTTTTCGTCTTTTACACTGCATATCCTTAATTGATATATAGCATAGGCATTTTCCAACAGTCCATATAATATGATTTAAGCATGATAATGAGTGTTTGTCAATGAAGAACTCATCAATTGGTATATAACATGATTTGCAATAAAATGAATTGATTGAGGCTTAAATTACTCAAGTGTGTATTGAAAGCATTGGATATATAAATGATCAATGATTTGATATGAACCAAATCTAGAAGCTTGATCAATGGAGTGTCATTACTTATAGCTCATGCTTGATGATATATACTTTGAATCAAAATGACATTTGATATCCTTGTTATAAAATCATCTTAATCATAGGAAATTTAATATCACAAGTATCTAATATATTTCCATATGCTTAAGTGCTCATGTGCTCATCATCAAAACACAGGAGGTCATCATAAACATGAAAATACCAACACTTACAACGTGTGATCTCTTTCATGAGCACGCACTTCGCTTTGAAGGATCTGGGGGAGCTTTATTATTTTCTTGGAATTCAAGCATAGGTCCATGAAAACAGTCTCATGCTTTCTCAATCCAAGTATATTGTTGATCTCCTGCGTCACACCAACATGCTTGACGCCAAGCCAGTTTCCTACCATTGCTCTTCAGGGCAAAAGCTCTACAAACAGGCTGGCGAACCTCTTCAAGATCCGGTTACATTTCATAGTATCGTGGGGGCTCTGCAGTACATTACCCTCATGAGACCTAATCTTTCTTTTGCTGTAAATCAACTATGTCAGTTTCTGCAACATCCTACTTCAGTCCATTTACTAGCTGTCAAGTGTTTGCTTCGTTATTTTAAGGTCAGGGCCAACTTTGCACTTAACATTCGGCGACATCCTTCCCTTGTTCTTGCTGCTTATTCTAACGCCAACTGGGAAGGCGATCCTGATGATTGGCGTTCCACCTCCGGTTTTTACATCTATCTTAGCGGAAATCTTATAAGTTCTAGTGCCAAGAAACAGTCTACGTTATCTCGATCCAACGCTGAATTAGAATATCACAGACTTTACTACGCTTGGCTAAACTTATGTGGATTCAGATTATTTGTCAGGATCTTAGGATCGATCTGTCTCAACGACATCGCTCAACTATGGTGTGACAATATAAGCGCCACGTATATGGCTGCCAATCCGGTGTTCCATGGTCGCACTAAGCATATAGAAGTGGATTATCACTTCCTTCCAGAGCAGGTTGCTCGACATGCTATCACTATCAAATATGTGTGCAGCAATGATCAAATAGTAGACATTTTTACCAAAGGTCTTTCTCATGAACGCCATCAACTTCTTTGCAGCGAACTTCACGTGGATGATCCACCGTTTCGTTCGAGAGAGACTGATAAAGATATCAAGTAGCTTACTTGCCATAAACACATGATCAGATCTTGTATTACGATATCGACATTATTTCCTTTTCCAAAATAGGAGATCATGTATTTGTTAATTCTATTCTAAATACAATGATTGATCGCCTTGTTTTTTAAGGAGAATCCAATTCGTTCAGCTTGAACATGAACGAAGCTGAAAACAACAACTTGGTGAGCATCTAGATGGAAACAAGCAGCCTTACGAGTGGGTAGGTCGCCTATATGGTCACCTGAACGAGGACGGAGCTAAGGACAACAATATGGCAAAATCGTGGATCGCAAGGTGATTACCATACAGACGGGCAAACAGGCGGCTTGGTTGCTTATTCAGTCGCCTGTTAAGCACAGGAAGAAACTAGCAGGCGACTTGGTCGCCTATCCGAAAGCCTGTTAAACACATATAGCGCCCAGGTTTCCTATGTAGGAGCTTAATGCGGCCAGTAGCGTCGACGCAGGCAACTCCATCCAAACCTCAGTCAAATACCAGTATGTCAAACCTTCATCACTCATACAAGATTGAGCTTGCACTTCATTGAACAACCCGAACATGGAATCTGACCGAGCCCGAGCTGAAGGAACCTTCATCACATGTACCAGTACGTCGAACATTCATCACACGTAGCATCGCCTTAACACAAGCCCACGTAACCAATCCTGAAGGAACTCGAGTCAAGTCGTCATCCTACAACCATGAGCCAACCAGAATTGTGTCACTTGTGGCCTTTGTTGTCGTGGTTTTACAGATTAACATACAAGGTTTTCACTATCTGACGTTGGTACATGGTGTATAGTATAGTTTTTGGACTGGTGATTTATTGGACAATCGAATCTCCATTTTTACGTATTGTCTGTAGCCTTTACTCCTATTGTTCTATACATTCCCATATATTATTGTTATCCATGAGCATACATTAATATTATGTTGGATATATTTATTTGTTTTATCTTTATTATATTGTTATTGTATATTATATATTATATATTGTTCAAATCTAATCTTTGGATTAGGTAAGGATAGTGTGTGTTAGGTGGCCGACTTTCAGCGCACTAAAATTACCGAATCATGTGTGCATGTATCTACGAATATGTGTGGTCGACCCCACCCAATGGGAGGTGATCGTGTTGTTGTTATTGTTGTTGTTATTGTTGTAAAAGTCTCACAAAGTGTTTCTTTAGTCATCTCTGAATCGGGTTCATCTCTCAACTTCTCCATGGTGCTAATAATATCTCTTGATATACCGAGCAAGGTTGTCCTTGGTGGAAGACCTGATGGATTTGGTTAGGGATTTCTTCCAAATAATAGGTTCAAATCCCCTAGAAAATAAATGTTCTGTTAGTCGAGGTGCACGTAAACTGGCCCGGACATGTGAGTTATCAAAAAAAAAATATTGTTGATGCCATGATAGATCACTGATTCAAGATATTTGTAAAAGTTTAACCAAATTAAAGGAGGTACAACTAATGTCAATAAATAAATTAGGGTATAGCATGACTTTAATTATATACAAGAAAAAAATAAAAGAAAACATATAAAAATATACATGCCTAACAAATATATGAAACTATATCCATAATACATACAATTATGTGTTGGATTCATATTGCAATCCAACAGATTATAGCACTACAAAAAAACATTTTTTTACTGACAAGAGCATTTTATCGCTAATCAGGAATTTTCTCGGTAATGTGTAGGTAAATTACCGAGAAAATATTAATTTGTCGTTAATTTTTAAAAAAAAAAGATGAAAAATGGTGAAAATCTACCAAATACCGACGAAATAGTAAATTGTCGGTAATTAATCCAAGCGAAAAAAAAATCGCACCTGTTATCACACCCTAACCAGCTCTTCACAATCAAACTTACATTTCAAATTCGCGTCAGCAAGGTTTTGAACCCATGATTGAAGGGTAAATGTTTTGTTAACACTTCACATAATCATTGTGTTGCTCCAATTCTTTTGTTACATTTGGATATACAATCATACTTATTATTTTCTTCTCAACTCCTTTAGGATTTAATCGGTCAAATTTTTTCTCAAAAAATTATCCAATTTAATTGTTTTAATCCATTAAATAAAATTACATTTTTGGCCGAATAAAATTTTTGAATTTTACTATTTCAATCTTTATCCTAATTTTTTTTTTTCTTTTTTTTTTTTCTTTAATAACCTCTTTTGATTTTTAATGAATAATGATGTATAGTTTTAAGTTTTAGGAAAAAAGTTAAATTCCATTAATTGCTCCCGTATGAACAATATGACCAAATCTCTATACAGCAATCCCTCTCCTTCCTCAAAACTGGCACTTCGAAACAACACACCAAAAAACAACAAAAGAAAACAAAACTTCCACGTCTGTCAATTAGCAACAATGAGCACAGAGGATCGATCATGGGTCCAGACCCCTCATTCAGGATCGATCTTGGGTCCAGGCCTCTCGTTCAGGCATGAAGCAGCAACATTCTCCTGCACATGGTCCAGCTAGAAATGTCATCAGCCTCAAATCCACGCTCTCAGACCATCTTAGCTATTCGGATAAAGCAGAATCTCAGAAACTGATAACCCCTAGAATCCACACCAGCAATCACATTCGGTGAACAATCAGGAGCACTACATTAGCCTTCAAGCCACAGTCATAGCCTCTTAAACACCCCTTGGGACCAAGAAGCCTTCATCAGCAATCAAAAATAGGCATTGAATCAGAGTTGGAAAGAAATTCGACTGCAGATCTGCTCCGGCCTTAGTTCCTTCTGCTGGAAAATACACAGGTTTTATTCCCCCCACACCTTATAGACGACTGCAGCAAATGCTTTCCATCGCTTTTCACTAGTAGCCGACTTCCCCGGCCCTAGCCACATTCATCACCCACTGCTGGAACCAGTCCCAACTCAATACTGAATTTCTCTCCCATTGAAGCCCAACTACAGCAGCAACTGCTTCGAGGACTTCTTGTGCAAAAGGAAAAATAAAAAAGAGATGATCCCTTGACTCTCTATCACCTTTACATAGGACACACAGATCCTCATCTATAATTCCCATAGAGACAAGTCTACTTTTAGTTCTCAATCTATCCTTTGTAGCAAGCCATAGAGTGAAGCTGTGCCGGGGTAGCACCCCCCGCCCCCAAACGGGTTTCCACCATGGTTGCTTTCCACACAAGGGTTGAAGGCTTGTATAAACATAAGCAGTGGAATAGTTCCCACCAACTGTACAGGCCCAGGCTATTCCTTCTCCCTGCCCCCGCTGCATCTCACTCCCCATACGCTTCCTAACTTTCATCAAGGCTCGTCAAACCCACGAACCTCTTATCTCACTACATTCTCACAGATTTCCTTGCTGTAAGTATCTTCCATGAACCATCTTGATCCATAATCGATCCCTCTCCTTCTCAATCAGTGGCGGATTCAAAAATTTTATAATGGGGGGCAACCAAAACAATTTTTACAATAGGGAGATGACTACGCTAGGATCAGGGATGGATCGAAAAATAACTGTTTGCTAGTAACTAAATTTTATTTTATTTTTTTCATTATTAATAGTTACAAAAATAACTTTTTTTGGAATGGGGGGTCAACTACCCTCCAATTCCCTTCATAGATCCGCCCCTGTTCTCAATTGCCCGCAAGATCTTACCCAACATAGCCATGTTCCAGTCATATAAATTCTTAAGTCCCAAACCTCCACATCCCTTGGGCGTGCAAACCTATTCCTAAGCCACAAGGGCGCGCCTTGGGTTCAAAGCAAAACCCGACCAAAGAAAAACTCGACATCTCGCCTCAATTTCCTTTAGAACCGCCCTTGGGAAAAGGAAGATTTGTGCCTAGTAAATATGGAGAATGGTTAGAACCCCTTGAATCAATTGTAATCTCCTTGTAAAAGAGAGTCATCTGGTAGCCTAACAAGTAATCCTCTTTGTGATCTTTCTATGAGGAGCTAAAAATGGAGGACATTACTCTTTTTAGAGGTTAAAGGAACCCCTAAATATTTGAAGAATCCCCTACCCACCATGAATCCCAACAGTGATGCCGACTTCTTCCTTCTCTCCTCGCAAACACTACTAAAGTAGATCAAGTTTTTGCCCATATTAGCCTCCAAACCCGATACCTTCCCAAAATGCTCAAGCTGATACCTTATTAGCTGTAAGGAGCCTTGGTGTGCCTTTGTAAAAATCATTACATCATCTGCAAAGCAAACATTGACAATTCTCAAAGCTTTAGACATAGGATGAAACTTAAAAGTAGGTCGGGAACTCATCTTCTTCAGCCTTCTAATTAAGTACTCCATAATAATCACAAAAAGGTATGGGGAGAGTGGGTCTCCCCTGCCTCAACCCCCTTCGCCCTTTCAAGAAGCCTCTCAAGCTTCTGTTCACAACAAATGAATAGGAGACAGATGTGATACATGTCATAATCCACCCACAGAATTTTTGCGGGAAACCTAGGCCCGTAAACAACTTGTGCACAAACTCCCAACTCACAGAATCGTAGGCCTTTCGCGTGTCAATCTTTTCCACACATCTCGGGGGAGATGTGTTTTCTATCATAACCCACCATAAGCTTTTGGCACAAAAGGATGTTATCAACAATCGTCCTTCCTTTCACAAACGCGCTCTGAGCCTCACTACAAAAAAAACTGTTTTTACCGACAAACGGGTTTTGTCGCTAATTTGTCGCTAATCAGGTTTTTTGTCGCTAATTTGTCGGTAAAGATTGTCGGTAATTTTTTTCTCGGTAATTTCCGACAAAAATTATTTTTTCGGTAATTACTGACAAATTACCGACAAATTAGCGAGGAAAAATTTATCTACTCAACTAGAACTGTAGACTGTCTCTACTCAACTGGAACTGTAGACTGGCTCTACTCAACTAAAACTGTAGACTGCCTCTACTCAACTGCATCTACTCAACTGCATCTACTCAACTGGGACAGTCAACTAGAACGCCTCAACTGCATCTAGTAGACTGGCTCTACTCAACTGCATGTCTCGACTAGCTCTAGTCAACTGGCATATCTCAACTGGATAAGCTCAACTGCGTGTCTCAACTGGATCAACTCAACTACATGTCTCAATTGGAACTAGTCAACTGCATGTCTCAACTGAATCTAGTCGACTGGAACATCTCAACTGCTTCAACTCAACTGAATCTTCAAAGCTGAACATCTCAACTAGAACTGTTCATCTGAGTCTTCTAAGCTGGATCATCAAGGCTGAATCATCTTCCAAGCTGGAACGCCTATCCTAACCTGCATAAGTCACTATATGCAACCTTTTGTGCTAATCAAACCAACTTAATATCTATACATAATTTTAAACTGATTTTATCAGCTTCCCTCTTAGTTCAACATCATCATCAAAACTTAACATTTATCATTTTTCATGCATCATCAAAACCTAATATCTATCATATTCCCCCTTTTTGATGATGCCAAAACAAACAAAAATAAATTAAACAAAACAAAGAGCAAAGAGTAAAACTGGCTTTACTCAATTGCATAAACTGTTTACAGACAAAATTCAAATGCAGATAAAGATTACAAATCATCAGTCTATCTCTTCCTTCTGGAAAATACACATAGTCATGCCATCTCTGCCATTCAGTCCATGCCCTCTCATAAATTTCTTCCGTCCTTGCTCCAAAAGATCCATCTTGATAGAGTTGGACAAACTTTTGTGTGCATTCAGTTTGTGTAGGTGCTTCTCCCTTATACCCTTTCTTTCTGCTCTTTGCTACCTTTAGAATTTTTTCTCCCTTCCTTTTGGATTCCAGAAAGTAGTACAATGCATCCTGCTTGTTTGTGTGCTTTGCCCAGTGTCCTCTGCTGAACAGGTCATTGAACTCTTTCATTTCTTGGATTGACAGCACTTCTCCTTGAGGATTCTTTATAATTTTTCCTCCATGCTGTGAAGATCCTCCCTTGAAGCTTCCACTAGACTGATGAGTCTGATGGTGTTGGCCTCCACTCCTTTGCTCTTTGAAGCCTCCTGAATCTTCCCCCTTTTTGGCATCTTCAATAAATTTTAGAAGGGTTTCAGTTAGGAGCTCCTGAGAATTTTTTACTTCCCTGACAGTATTGACC
>JAOWBR010150100.1:1533-13576 GCA_028571145.1 Dionaea muscipula
TATAATATATTCTAAAAATAGAGTTTCAAATGGAATTTGTAAAGTTCGAAAAATATTGGGTTGGTGAATAATAAAAAAAAGATGCAATGATATAAAATTTAGTGTGTGAACGGTGAGAGGTAAATGGGGAATTGATAACCCATGGAGATGCTCTGGTTGGTATTTTTAGGTATGAATGCTACTGACCAATAATCATCATCTGTTTTTCTTTTCTTTTCTGTTTTTTTTTAACAAAAAGAACCTTCTGCACCGTGTGAACGATCGCAGGTCCACTCTCGTGTGAACTGGAATGGAATGCTATATTACTTGGTGTGCAGATGAAGTTACCGCAAACTCTCTCTTTCTCTGTATGTATAATATACATATATTTTTTTTTTTTTTTTGGTAATTAATATTTTTAGTTGATTATAGGAAGAGATGTGTTTTATGTAGGACTACTCGCGGACCGGATTGGATCGAATCTCTAAGAATTCGATGACCGATTTGTTAGTTACTGTTTTTAAAATATGTAATTCGTCTTCGATTCATTAGTACACGGTTTAGTTACGAATTTAATTCATTGATTACAGATCGAATACGGTTTATCTATGATTTATGAAATATATTCTTTTAAAAAAATATTTTCATTTCTTCATCTTCTTGGATCTAGGAACTAATAACTAATAAATATAAACCAGTAGCAGTAACAGTAATAACTAATAAAGTTTTCGCTCGTCGCCGGCCGACAAAACAGAAAGAGAAAGAAATCAGAGAGATGAAGAGATTGGAGAGACAGAGAATGAGGAGGAGAAGATGAAAAATAAAAATTAAAAGAGAGATAGGAGAAGAAGATTAGAAGAATCGAGGAGAAATATAATAAGTGTACTATTTTTCTTATTTTTTTATAATTAGTTTTAAGAAGAAATAATAAATAAAATCTATATTTTTTTATTAATTTTATTATAATAATAATAATAATTTATTTTAGATTTTTTTTATGGATCGGGTCGGATTAATTCGTAAAATATAATTCGTGTTCGAACCGCGAGTCATGGATTGAACCGTGTCTGAACCGTAAGTCCACGGATATGATCTAAAAGATATGGATCGAATCGAATCGGACTGATTTCACAGTTTATCGGATATTTTGAGCAGCTTCAGTTTTATGGTTTTTTTTCAAATCATGTATACGTAGGTGGCTTCCAATCCATGAAATTCGTAGCCGGCTTGCCGCCTTTAACTATATCCTAATCCTTGTCGTTGCCTTATCTCTCCTCTCCCTCCATAACTTGCCCAACAATTACAGCTTTTTCCCCCTTGTTTCAGAAACTCCAAAATGTTTCTTTCTAGTTTCCACTGATAAATATATGATTATGAATGAGAATTAAGTAACTAATTTTCTTACAAATGTAAATGCGACTATAATCTTATCCCATTATTGTATCTGCTTTTGTTTTTAATTTGATTTGTCTAAAAGTTGTTCAACGGTCAAACATCTCATCTATCATCCTCCTAGAAGGAACTCTTAGAGCATCTCCACCAGATGCTATAAATTTGTAGCATATTTTTCTCTCATTATTCATACCATTTACTCTTTAAATTTTCATTCACACTTAAAAAATTATTACACACCACTCTCACTATTCATCCATCACATCATTATACATTCTTCAAAAAAACTCTAAATTTAAAACTACTATCCATTCACTCTAAAAATCATTACACAATGTCTCTTATTATTCATCCACTCATATTTACATCCACTCCAAACTCTCTAAAAATCATTACATAATCTTCTCATTATTCACAAACTCTAAACTCTCCAAATTTTTTGAACTGGTGGAGATGCGCCTGCCTTGACTCTTGAGCTGTGACAAAGAGGGGAAAATCAACCACTACTAGTAGTCTAGTACTAGAGACAATAAAAAAAAGAAAAGAAAAAAAAAAAGGAGCCTTCAGGCTTGGGCCGTGGCTGGCTCCTGGCTGGCTAATACGTGACCATTTTCACTTCTTCTTTCTCCCTCCCTCCAAGTCTTCTAGTTTATTATTTAATTCATTTATTTTATTATCTTGTTGCTTCGAGTTCTATACAACTCTTTTACGTCTCCTTCCATTCCATTCCAATATTCCATTCCATTCCAGCAGAGCAGCTGCAGCTCGATCCCTTGTCTCTCCCTCTGTTTCTCGCTCGCTCGCTCTGTTTTCGGGCGATGGGGTCTTCCTCTTCTGATTATTCTAGTCTCCCTGCAGTACCCTTCTCTTTCTCTCCAAATACCACCACCACCACTTCATTCACCGACCTCCTCAACTCTGGCGACGTCGATGCAGTGTCGTTCATCGGATCAGGAGGAGGCAGAGTGTCGATGAGTAGCTGGGGACTAGCTGATCATCATCATCGTCATCTTCTTCATCGTCGTTCTGCTGATCGATCCGGGTCCGGGTCCGGCGCCGGCGTCCCCAAGTTCAAGTCCCTTCCCCCGCCTTCTCTGCCCATATCGTCTCCAGCAGCACAACTACTCTCGCCTTCTTCTTCTTCTCTCTTTGCCATCCCTCCTGGTTTAAGCCCAGCCGAGCTCCTCGACTCTCCTGTTCTCCTCACTTCGTCCAACGTAAGTACAGCTAGCTAGCTGTACACAATAATAATAATATTATTATTATTATTATTTCTTAGTTTTATTATTCTAGCTATTTTAATTTGCTTAATTGTTCTGAATAGCTTAGTTATAGGGGTGGGAGTTGTTGCTCGATCACGATGATATATATATAGTCAGAATTAATCGATCATCGTTAGACTAAACTAATAGACTTAGATGTGTATCTTCTATATATCTTCTTCTTTCTTCTTCATCATCTTCTATGGATTGATGTTTTGGGTGGTGTTTCTGCTGTGCACGTCTCTTTTTTAAGTCTAAATACATTGCTTACTTATTTACAAAGTCAACGGGGGGGGTCCTTAATTCAATTCTCTTAATTTGTAGACAAGACAATTAATATATGATGCCCTGCCCTGCCCTGCCCCATCTGGCATCAGTTAGTTAGTTGATTCTTTTTGGTTATGCGAATCGTAAGTATACTTCGATCGAGTGATGCTAGATCGATGATCTGTTTATAGAACAATTGAATTGTATTAATTGCACGCGGCAATGAGCTAGCTAAGCCTAAGCTAGCCGATGATCGATGATTGAGTTTAGATGGTTTCAATTAAATTGTGCAATTGATTTCCGGCTAATTAATTGCTCGATCACCGTACCTACCTGGTAATTAATTAATTGATTGATTGATTCTGTTGTTCTTCGATCTTCACCTGACCTGCCGTACGTGCAGTTGTTGCCGTCTCCCACCACTGGGGCTTTTCCAGCACAGGCCTTCAAGTGGAATAATAATAATAATAATATCATTATTAATTACAGCAACAACAAATACAATGACCCACAGCCGCAGCCGCAAGGGGTTGAAGATGAAGAGGGAGACAAAAACTACTTTTCCTCTGATTTCACCTTCCAGACTAGTCCTCCTCGAACAACAACAACTCATCGTAACCCCGAGGCGGCATCGTCGACGTCAGTGCTCCTTCGCTCTTCATTCCCCTCAATTTCATCGGTACGTACGCATTGGCATTGGCATTGCATTCATTTATTTAAATCGATGACTAGCTAGCTACTTTAATTTCCCTGGCTTAGCTACGTACCAACTTAATTCCTTATTATTAATTAAGCTCGATCATCGATCCCTATATTATATATGTATATTGCTAAAAGTGTCGTGAATCAATCAATCAGAGTAATTTTCATTTTCTTTTATATGTTATTATATATAGGATCAGCAAGCCTTGAGAGGAAGAGGAGGAGGAGGAGGAGGAGGACAGCAGCTACAACAGCAACAACCCTACTCATGGAGTACTAGTTTCCAGCTGCAGCTGGAAGAGCAAAACAAGCAGCTGACGGATCCAATTCCATTGCCGACAACGTCGTTAATGGATCATATTTCTAGTAGCCAAGACAACAATCTAATTAACGTCGACTACCTGCAGAGTACCGGCCAAGATAATCACCGGCTGCCACCATCATCATCTCATGAGTATTTGAGGGAGCAAAGAATTAGTTCAAACGATGGTTATAACTGGAGAAAATATGGTCAAAAGCAAGTCAAAGGAAGTGAAAATCCTAGAAGTTACTACAAGTGTACTTACCCGGATTGCCCTACCAAAAAAAAGGTTGAGAGATCATTAGCAGATGGCCAAATTACTGAAATTGTTTACAAGGGAAACCATAACCATCCCAAGCCAGCTCAAAATACCAGAAGATCATCCGCTATGGCTATGGCTATGGCTATGGGTATGAGTACTGCTGCTAATTTTAATGCACCTCCTGATCCAGCTACAGCTACTACAGCTGCTTCTCCAAACGAAGCCAAGATCATAGAGTCTGTAGGGACACCAGACAATTCTTCAATCTCAATTGTGGATGATGAGATCTGCATTAATGATGCGACTACTTCCCATCAGATCAAGAAATATAATAATATAATTAGACGGAAGACAGGGAGGGATGATTTCCATGACGAGGAACCACCTAAGACCAAAAGATGGTACGTCCAGCTAATCATGATCCTATATATTATATATATAAATGCCCTGCCCAACTCAGAATTAATTAATTAATATATATATAGCATTACTTAGAAATTAATTAAACGAACCTAGCTAGCTACATGATACTAGCTACTTAATTGCATGTGATGTAAATTAATTAATTAATTTATATCGATCTCTTAATTTCTTAATTACAGGAAGCTGGTGGGTGAAGGCGAAAACGAAAACGAAGGTATATCAGCAGCACCCGGTAGCAGGACAGTCAGAGAGCCTCGAGTTGTGGTTCAGACACCAAGTGATATTGAGATTCTCGATGACGGGTATAGATGGAGGAAGTATGGACAGAAAGTGGTCAAGGGAAATCCAAACCCAAGGTGCGTGCGTGCGTGCGTGCATGCCGTGTAACTCGATCTTAACTCCTCCTCCTCCTCATTATTATTATTAGGGTTAATTTGCTCGTATACATATATCTATCTTATCTATTCAGCTTTAATTTTGATCAGGTGCTGTGCTGAAAGTACTGTCCCCCAATATACATAACTATATATATATGCTTATGGTTATGGTTGCAGGAGCTACTACAAATGCACGTATCCAGGGTGCCCTGTGAGGAAGCATGTGGAGAGGGCCTCCCATGATCAAAAGTCGGTGATCACCACATACGAAGGCAAGCACAATCATGACGTCCCTGCTCCCCGTGGAAGCCATGCACATGCTGCTGCAAGGCAGCTTGCAGCTCAAACTGTGTCTGCCAGCAAGGGTACTACTGGCGCTGCCATTGCCGTAATTAATACTAATAGTAGGCTTTCTTCAGCAGTAGTAAACTATGAACCTCTCCGCAAGTTATTTCCTAATAATAATTCATGGGCCACGCCCCCCTTCACACTAGAGATGCTACAAAGCCCTGGAGATAATTTTGGAAGCAGCAGCAGCTCCATCAAATCTTATGCTGATTGATGATTAACATGTAGTGTTGTTATGGCATTGGGCATGCAGGATATACGAGAGTTTTCAGGGGACAGAATTCTTCTATATGGAGCAAGCTGGGAATCGGTCCCTGTACTCATCATCATCATTCAGGAATAAGGTTGTCCAACGGCAAGATGAGAAATGGTGGCTGCCCGTTCCCTGTATCCCTTCCGGGGGCCTCTCAGACAAGTGCAGGAAGCACTTGAAGCACCAGCGTGATTGCGCGAACCAGATTCACAAGGCTGCCATGGCCATCAACAATCACATTCTCAATGAGATGAAAGTTCCTGAGTCTTACATGGCTGGTCTCCCTAAGGTGTAGTGTGTGTGTGTTTGAAACCTGAATTGAGATAGATTATAGATAGATCTTGATCAAATGATGTATGGATTTGTGATCACTTCTTACTTTGTAGTAATTTGATTTGATTTAAATTGATATCCTTTGTTGGTTTGTGCTTATCAAGTATGATTTAAATAGATATCATTTGTTGGTTTGATTTAAATCGTCACCATTTAAAAAAGACATCTTAGCTTTTGAAATTGTTACCATTATAAAACCGTCATATAAGGTTCATAAAGCGCCGTCATAAAAACTGTCACCTTTGGTCAAAAAACCGCCACCTTTGAATATTATAAAATCGTCATCTTAGCTAAGTAAACCGCCACATGATAAAACCGCCACCTTAGGTGCGTAAACCGCCATCATATAAAACCGCCACCTTAGGTACCTAAACCGCCACCATATAAAACCGCCACCTTAGGTACCTAAACCGCCACCATATAAAACTGCCACCTTAGATACCTAAACCGCCACTATATAAAACCGCCACCTTAGGGTTAAAAAATCGCCACCAACAAAAACCGCCACCTTTACTGTAAAACCGTCACAGTTAGTTCTTATAGGCGGCGTCTAAAAACCATCGTTATAGGGACTAAAAAATCGTCACCTATACCAAAGGTTGTGCCTTCGGATGTGGTGGTTTTAAAACCGCTACATAAAGTCAAAGGTGACAGTTTTCCTTGTATAAGTGACAGTTTTGAACCATCACCAATTCCCATTTTTGTATTGGTGTGTGTTCAACTTCAATTCCTTCTAGCCCTCCCACGGAGACAAATCATCAAACAGGTTCCAAGCTTGACGAACACTCAACACTAGCTATAATTAATTGGCCACACAAACACCAACCTGTCTTACGGCCATCGTTCTTCATCATTTTGTCGCATCATAACAAAAATCAGTATTTAACTAGTACGACTTCACTCAACATGCGTCGTCATAGCTTCAAGTCGTAGAACGCTCCGCCCCCATGTTTTGTCAGAACGGGATGTTCTAGCGCGTTCAAGCCTCTTATGGCCAACGCCCATGCAGCCTCATGCTTCCATTGTCATATTCCCACAAATCAAGAAGCAACCCACAATTGGAATATTTTTTTTTTTTTTTTTTTTTGTCGACCATCATTTTTTATTATTCTTCTTGTTTTTTCCTTGGGCAATCCCATATGATTATTTATTTTTTTCTTTTAGCCTACCATACCCCTATTTTCGCATTGAAAACGTTGTACAGTGTGAACGCTGAGCATTAATGATATTGTGAGACCCAAAACAAAACTGGTTGGACATGTCTCATTTTGTTTCGCTTGGCCAAAGCCTTTTGCTTACATGAATTTCATAGGCACAATATCACAGGTTGTACAGTGTGAACGCTGAGCATTAATGATACTGTGAGACCCAAAACAAAACTGGTTGGACATGTCTCATTTTGTTTCGCATGGCCAAAGCCTTTTGCTTACATGAATTTTATAGGCACAATATCACAGGCCTAATATGTCCAAGGCCATCGTCCCACTCAAACTACCTCTTACTTTGGACGTGTCACTCATCCACGTTTTATGTGCTCAAGTACAGAACGTTAGACGGTCGAGCACTTGCCATATGGGCGTTTGAGCCCCCTACCCCCCGGTCAGGAGGGCGAGAGGATGGCCATTCCATAGACCGCGCCCGTCGTCGAGGTCGAATTAGTCGAGCACCCAACGAGATTGGTGAACTGCCTACCCCCCGATAAAAAATAAAAGAGCGGTCACTAACCTTCGAACGCAGGCCGTCGGCAGCATGTGACTTCTTCTTGCCCGAAGCAGGCTCATGAATGACTAAATAAACATGAGTCATGATCATTATAGCATGCACCGACCCCCCAAGTTCAGAACGATCACGGGCTACAGCTACATGGGTCATTCTTCGGCTCCCCATCTCCACATTAGGACGTTCAACGTCCTGTTTTGTAACCGGCATCGCCTGAGTCGTGTCGTGTTCCCCTTTGTCATCCAGACTATCTACTGCTTTATAAGTGACAACCATACGTGTTGTTGGTCCCGAATCAAGGGCTCTATAAGTTCAGAGGGGGGAGGGGTGAATGAACTTATAGATTTTAAAATCTTTTTAAACTATATCAAAGTTGTGGAGCGGATATGTAAATTTTTATAGCCCTTTTTAAGTTAGCTTTTAAATCTGTTCTTGGTTATTTTATGTGGATTATGTAGTGTATGAGTATGAGATGTAATGACACGCAATATATAGAGGTTCACGGTAGTGTAATCCGCTACTCCTCTCTTCTCCCGGTGATGTAGGAGGAATTCACTTTGCACTATACACCAATACATAGTGAAACAGCGTCAAAACACTGTAAACCCTTGTGCAGCTCCTTCGAAGAACTTCTTCAGCTGCTATCACCCTCACAACTCCTTCACAACTTGCGTTGCTTCAACTGCTATCAGTCCTTCACCCCTTTGCTTGCTTCAACTGCCGCCTTTGTCCTTCACTACCAAGTTGCTTCACAAACTTGCAGTTCCTTTACAGCAATGGCTTCACTGATCCTCAGTCCTTCGTGGATCACCACTTCACTGATTTTGGTCCTTGGCAGGCTCAACTGCTTCACCAATCAACAAGATAAACGGTTCTTATTTTCAGAAAATGAATCACAAGAATGTGATTCCTCGAGCTTACTGAATATGAAATTTCAGCTTAGGGTTTGCTCAAGATTCTCAGAGATTGAGAGCTAAAATGAATTTCTTGTATGCTTAGAACACTTCAGTGGATGCTTGTAAATCTCTGTGTCTTCTTCAGCTTCATCTCTGAGTATTTATACCCCTTTCTTGGAAAACTTCCCGTTAAAAGTTCTTCAATTGAATCTTCTATCCCTTTTCTTCCAAGTCCAAAGAAAATGGATCTGTATCCTCCTTCGTTTCCCTTTTCGTGCTTGCTTTTCTAAAATCAACTTTTCTGACTAGGGTTTTTAAAAACTGACATTCCTTTTGTCAAAGGGGATGTTGCATTGTCTCCATGCATCACGTGAACCCTTGACCTCATTGCTTTGCAACTGTGGCAACTTTATTGTCCTTTCTTTGCCATTAAATCCTTTTCTTCATTTGGATGGGTCTAAACGTTCTTCAAATCATTTGAATTTAATTCAAACCTTAGTTGAATTAAATATTGCACACTTCTTGAGGGCCACATGTTGTCCTTTGGTGGTTTTGGAACCGTGGAAGATTTCAAAACCTTAAGTTGGAATTGTCCTCAACTGGTCTTGATCTCAGCTGGTCTTGGTCTCAGCTGGTCTTGGTCTCAGCTGGTTCTGGTCTCAGCTGGATCTGGTGTTAGCTGGTTCTGGTCTCAGCTGGATCTAGTCTCAGCTGGATCTAGTCTCAGCTGGATCTGGTCTCAGCTAGATCTGGTTTCAACTGGTATGGTCTCAGCTGAATCTGGTCTCCGCTGAATCTGGTCTTAGCTGGTACGGTCTCAACTGAATCTGGTCTCCACTGAATCTGGTCTCCACTGAATTTGGTCTCAGCTAGAAATAGTCTCCACTGAATCTGATCTCAGCTGGATCTGGTCTCCACTGAATCTGATCTCAGCTGGTACGGTTTCAGCTAGATCTGAACAATGACCTATTCCTACTATCATTCATTTATCTAACTATCTAAATAATCAAGCATGCATCATCAAAACTCTAAACAATAAAATCCTAATAAATTCACCCTTTTTGATGATGCCAAAACTTAAATGAATGATCATAGAAAAGAAAAACCAAACCCAATGATATTTACATATCTTAAAAACTTAAAAAACTGTTTGAGAATGTCAGTAAATCAACAAATCAACAACATATGAAATGAAACTGTCAATGGAGATATAAAAGAAGAGCTTGGAATGCATCACCGTCTCAATTAATCTCTGTGTTTTTTATGATGTCCTTGATGTTGAGATCTTTGTTGGTGATGTTGTTGTTGAAGAAGTTGAGGAGGGAGTTGAGGTGGAACTGGAGTGTAGTATGCTACATCAGGATAAATGTCATTATTCAGGAACTTTCAAGCCTCAAATGCAACTTCATCAGGCCATCCAGGCCACGATTCACCTTTGCAAAGCTTTACAAACTCTTAACCGCATTGAATCTGAGAGATCATGCTCCTATCTGTCTTTGACATGGCATATCTCTGATTTAGGGTCTTAGTCATCGTGCTTAGCACAGTCTTCCCTTTGATCTTGCTTTGATAAAAATAGAAAAAGGCATCCGAAATGTTTGCCTTGTTCCATCTTCCTGCATCAAAGAACAGATATCTGAACTCATCAAAATCTTTCATGGTCAGTGGTGGTGAATGAGAAGGCTTAGTCTTCAGAATGACTTTGGATCCTTCAATGAATTCATGCTTCTATGAAGACTCCTCCTTTGCAGCTTCTTTCTCTTTTCTCTGAACCCCTTCCCCCTTTTTGGCATCATGCAAAAAGTCTAAGAAGGAAGTGGTCAGTTCTGCTTGGTTCTTGTTCTACTCTTCTTGAGTTTTTATGATTTGAACAAGAGCCTTCTCAACACCTGACAACCTCTCATTGTTGTCTTCAAAACCTTTTGCAACATTTTCAGTCGGAGCATTGACATTCTCAGCAAGATCATCTATCTTCTGCTCAACATGCTTCTCCACCATCTCAATCTTATGCTCCAAGACTTTGCAGTTGTCCAGATTTGTCTTGTTAACTGCAATGATTTTCTTGTGCAAGAAGTTAGTGTTGGCTTTCATGGTTTCAGGGATTACTCTAAGAATGTCATTGACTCGTTGCATGCTATCCATCTGAAGTGCTGAATTTTCTTCTAAATTAAGCATAGTCCTACACAGTTGCCTTTTCAGCTTCTTATCATGATATTCAAAGTTGTCTAGAAAATTCATGATTGCTTTCAAAGCCTTATTCTTCTCATCTCCTATGGTCAACATGCATCTGACAGTATGCTCAAAACGAGTATACATGTCAATGAAGGGTTGATCAGTTACTGGTGCAGCTTCTGGAGTTGGTTCTTCAATGACAAATGGTCCAAAGCTGGATGAGGGCAATGAGTCATGAAAAACTACCAGCTCCTTCCCATGAAAATCATCAACAGTGTCCCTAGATGCTGTAAGAACAACATCATCCTTGGGAACTTCACCCTCAGCAATCTGATCCCTAGACATAAAGTCATCCTTGGGATTCTCCATCTCAGCCTCATCAACAGCATCAGCTTCCTCTTCCTCATCAAGAATCAACTTTATTTTTGTTTTCCTGGCAAACTTTCTCTTCCTTGTGTAGTGCTTGGCTTTCTTGGCCTTTGCAGCAGCAGCCGCCTCATCTTCTGCCTCTTCTTTTTCTAGCCTTGCTGCCAACTCAACAACTTCTTCTTGTTCAAGCTTCTTAATTGTATCTTCTATGATCATGTTGGCTGCATTCTCAATGGAAATATCTAACAAAGCTTTCATATTCTCCTGGTCAAGCTAAATAATGTTATCTCTATCCTTGAGAAGCAACACTGTGCTCTCATCAATTGCAAAATCAGCTTGATCCTCTTTCTGCTCATCAATGGTCATAACCTCCATCACCTCATCTTAAACATCAGCTTCTTTATGAATTGCATCAGTGGTTGAGGTTTGGTACTTGTGGCTAAGCAGAATATCATCCTCATCAGCTTCCTCTCCACTTCTCAAAACCTCTATTTTGGAGCTCAGTGGAGCATTTTCATCATCATCCTCATCATGTTCAATGTGCTCTACTGATTTCTCGGCCTCTATTGGCTTTGCAACTGTAGGTGCATCTTTATCATCTCCTGCATTATCATCATCATCATGTTTCATCTCATCATCTGCATCCATTTTCTTCTGAGCTCTTTTGTGCAATGCAGCTCCAACTTTGAAGAAAGTCAGCAGCTTGTCAGCATCAACCAGCTCATGAATCTCATAAGCAACAACCATGGACATGACCCCAGTCTTCTTCAAGATGCATTCTCTCCATGTCTGCTGCTTGTAATCTTGACCTGCTGAGCTTCCAAGACAACCATGAGTTGAATCTGTGGAGCTCCTCAGAAATGTCCTCCTCTTCATCAACTGGTCCTGCTGCAGCATCAGTCACAACTGTCAGGATTTTATCCTAAAGACATGTAATAAAACATTATTTATTATGAATAAATGAGAATGTTTTATGAAAATCATTTAA
>JAOWBR010150111.1:0-13575 GCA_028571145.1 Dionaea muscipula
CCTCTCTCTGGAGAACGAACAGAAAAAGAAACGAACGCGGCAGAACCTCCGAGAGACGTCTCTGGAGACGTCCCTGGAGACGTCCCTGGAGACGTCGCACAGGAGACGTCCCTGGAGACGTCCCACAGGAGACGTCCCTGGAGACGTCTCACAGGAGACGTATCTGGAGACGTCTCACAGGAGACGTCCCTGGAGACGTCTCCTGCGAAGGAATTCTGCAGAATCCGCAGGAAAGTCGTTTTTTGCCAAAACCAAATCGCAACTCGAAGCAGAATGCGTCTCAAACACCCAATGACACGAAATCATGCATAAAATGGGACCTAAACACGTCCCAAACACATCCCCAATCAAACCGCATCAATATCTAGCCTGACGACAAATCCAGTCAATCCCGAAAACCCCAAAAAATGGTCAAAACAACAAAATCATCAAAATGAAAGGTAATCTATCAACCTAAAAGCACTCAAAAGCAACCAAATTATCTACCGATAGGGGTTAATCCCCCATAGCCACAATGCGAAAAAGGGTAAATCGGAATCGGAAAAATAGCTAAAATCAATGGAAAATCCCCAAATCCAAGCGAAGGCTCCAATCCATCGCCTCTCACACCTTCAACGCTATCCCATGATCACCACAAAACCAAAATACAATAAAAAATCATCACCATCGATCCCTAGGGTTGAAAATCAAAAGAAGAGGAAAAAGGAAAATCGTGAAAACACTCACCGGGGATCCTGGGACGACGAGGCGATGAAATCTCCTCTGTGTGACAAGCCGAGACGTCCATCCTCTCCCTCTCCTACTGCTGCCGGCGCTGCCCAATGGAGAAGAGGAGAAGGAAAATCACGTGAAGAGAAGAAGAAAGAGAAGAAGAGAAGAAGAAAACTATCGGGAGTTTGGAATCTGATTAATTCTCATTCCTCTTCTAATCAATGAGGGCAGAACAGGGATTTCACACCTCCACAATTAAAAGAAGGAAGAAGAATTAAAATGTAGTCGCCGGGTTTAGAACCCGGGACCTCTCCATATAAATCCCATAAACTCTTCTCTCCGCTTCCCCCTAACCAGCTGGGCTAGGAAGGATTCTCGAAAGTAAATGAATTTAAATTAAATAAAAGTCAATCGAGTTATTAAAAGTAACCCAATCAACTTAAATTCAATCTAAATCGGAATCAAACCAAATCGGAACCAAATCGTGATGAACTGGGACGGGTTATCACAATACAAGTGTGTCGTGACATTGTCGGTATCTAGAAACTGCCTGTTACGACAAGCATGACAAGGACATCTTATTACGCCATCACGGGCTCATTGATCGGTAGATCTTGCCGTAAAAATAAATTCTGCCACCCCATATATAAATTCGTTCGATATTTCTTTATTTATTCTATCAATTCTCCTATCCATCCATGAACGATCCGAACTCATTTTGAATGAACCTGTATTACCATTGACAAACAAGTACGATTATAAATATTATTTATCAACATATCCATATTTAATTCTATAGATCCCTAAAACATCTCGTAAATCTAACTAATCACAATCTAGCTCATCCTATATAATTTAGCTTATCTCATAAGTCCAACTAATCAAAATCTAAAACAAAACAGACAAAGAAGCAAGTAAAACAATGAAATCACCAAAATCATACACCAATCCAATCCAATCATTATGCCTCATATATAAATACATGCATAAATAAAATCATACACCAATCCAACACCATTTCCTATTAATCACATACATAAAATAACTTAAATATTCATACTGCGGATCTCTAACACCGCCTACGATCATAATTAAAAATATCTACCTCATTCTAAGCATATATATAGCACAAAACAAATAAAATCATGAAAAACGACTATCAGTCCACAACTACCACAACAATCGAATATGGAATGCCGGATAATTTTCCACCCCCATCACCAACCACCACTATCAGTCCACAACTACCACAACAACCGGTCACCACCACTAGCCCACCTCCACCACAACAAGCAACCACCACCAACACCAGCCCACCACGAACACAGCCACCGCACAAAATCGAAATCAAAGACAAATCGTCGCACAAAATCGAAATCGAAATCAAACAAATCGCCGCACAAAATCGAAGACAATCGCCGCACAAAATCGAAATTAAAATCGACAACAATCGCCGCACAAAATTGAAGGAAATTGCCACCGGTCCTCCTCCTTCCTCTCCTCGTTGCTGCTGGTGGTGCATGCGACTCTGCTGTTGCTGGTCTTCCTCCTTCCTCTCCATGGTGATGGTGCTCTGGTGCACTGGTCCTCCTCTGCTACTCTGCTGCTGCATATGGGGGTGGGAGATGGGAGATGGGAGTTGGGAGATGGGAGATGGGGGATGGGGGATGGGATTAGGAGTAATGGGGGGATGTATAACTCATTATCCTGTGTTTTGGTGGATATGGAATTCAACGGGATTAGTTATCCTATGTGCATTTTGCTCAACCAAACACAGGATATAAAAAGTAATGGATATTTAGTACTATCCGGGGTTTTTTATACCGCAATCAAACAAGCCCTGATGGTACTTGAAGTGAAGCTTGCCCTGAGAGGGTGAGGTGTATAGTGATCTTAATAGATAGTAGATACCGACGATTTGTTGGTAAATTGAATTATCTCACCCATCACTCGTACAGATATATTTTTTTCTCTATCAGCGTTGTGAATCAATTTTTTCTCTGATCCTCAAGTTCCTCATTGGAAAGCAGCGTTGCATATCCTTAAAGTATATCCTCAAGTATATTAAGGGACGTCCTACCCATAGTTTATTCCATAATGATTATGGTCATCGGCATATAGAAGGATTTTTCGAAGCCACCTGGAGGTATACTACCGGGTATTATGTCTTTGTTGGTAGTAATCTGGTTTCTTGAAAGAGCAAAAAGGAATCAGTTGTTGCTAGGTCCAACGCTTTATCTGAGTATCATGGTCGTACACATTTAACTAGCGATATTACCTATCTTTATCAGTTATTCGAAGAGTTGGGGAATTTGATTTCTTCATCTGCTCAATTGTGGTGTAACAATCAGTCTGCTATTCATATTGTGTCGAATGGTCTTTAACACACTAAGCAAGCATATTGAGGTTAGCCGAGAAACTGAAGAGTGGGGATATTAGTTTACATCATGTGAGGATGGGTGAGCAGCACTAAGTCTCTCGCAAGAAATCGGATTGAATTTATTTGTAATAAAATGGGCATGATTAATATATATGTTCCAGATTAAGTGGAAGTGTTGTGAGTTACTTTGGCTTGTTTTGTCTTAAGACTAGTGTTAACGGCCTGTGTTCCATTATGCATCTATAAATAATGTGGGCAAACCTTCTAGGGTTTTTGGCTTATTTTTCTATCACATATCTACACAGTTGATATGCATGTGCCCTTCATCAGTCAACATATGAGTTTATACATTAATTTGCAAAGTTAGCAAGTGTTTGAGGGAGATATGACCAATATGTTTTGGCAAATAAAGAATTTTGAAAAGGGTTTGCTTCCTGACCCAGGAAACCACAGATTCAACCAAAAACAAAAAAAAAAAAAAAGAAATGTGTAGAATATTGTAAATATAGCAACTAGAATATTGTAAATATAGCAATTAGGAACTCTATTGCCAAATAGAGGTAGAATTTTTTCTCCTCAAATTATGGCATCATCATAAGAGATTTTTTATACTTACCTTATATAGGTCTCTGTATGTATATATGCTAGGAATTACCTATGCCAAGGTACGGTGGCAAGGTGAGTAATTAAATTTGAAAAATATATGTTCACATATATATTAAATCAAAAAAGGATATAAAAATAAATTCTTTCTTTCTTTTCGCTACTTCTCTCTCCATCTTTCTTCTACTTTTCCACTTCTCCTACCTCTATCCCTATTCTACCCTCTATTTGATATGACAGTATCTTTCTCACAACTTATCCATACAATTCAAAGACTTTATGAAATGTAATATGGACTAACGGATGCCGCCCGTGTCAAGGTACGGTAAACAATTAATATGGTAATTATTATTACATTCTTTTAAAAAAATTTAAAAAATATATTAGGTAATAGGAAGGTGAATAGTGGAATGAATAGTTGGATAGTGGATAATATATGTGATTTGAAGGAAAAGAGAGGGATAAGTGGATTGATGTGATGTTTGTGTGTGAGAGAAGTTGTGTGTAAATTTAAAATTGTCAAAGAATGTAATAGTAATATATATAGAACATATGTATTATACTTTTAATCTATCCAGAATAAGAAGAATATTGCTTTCTGTGTCATGGTATCAAACCATTATGCTCATCAACGATGGAAAAGAGAAATTAGGAATACCTCACTGGTGCCGTCAGGAAGCCAACCACTAGTGATGCAGCCACCCTCCAGAGGTGGCAAATTCAATGGTCATCGCCATGATTGTTAACTCCATGGTACCGGCGATTAAAAAGACTGAGACTTACCACTGGCTTCCAACCGCATGATTTGGGAAGCAGTCCGAGAAATATATTGAGATGACGAAAACGCATCTCCTATGAACTCAACCCTGCACCAAGAGAGTTGGAACCCGAGACAAAACTACCTCGAAACACAACTTGATTAGGTATCGGAAACTCCTCCTTCCATAGATGATCTGCCTGTTGCCTTACGAAAACAACCTAGATCTTGCACCCTCCACCCCATTTCCAAATTTGTGTCAAATAATGCCTTGTCTATAGTATACCGCAATTTTATTGCTAATATTGACAGCATTACTATTCCCAACAATATTCAAGAAGCTTTTACTGTCCCAGAGGGGTGTTTACTGCCAAATATAATGTTGATGGTACAATTGAACGATATAAAGCCTGATTAATTGCAAAAGGAGAGTTTTTATGTCTCTAGCAACTAACCTAGAGTGGCCCCTACATCAACTTGACATCAAGAATGTCTTTGTCAATGGAAGACCGGAGAAAGAAGTATGCATGACTATACGACCAGGTTTTGGCAATAAGAATGATCATAGAGTCTGCAAGCTAAGGAGATCACTACACAATCTTAAACAATCTTCTAGAGCCCAGTTCAGTAGGTTTGCAAGTGTGTTGAAGAAACAAGGGTACAGACAGGGACAGTCAGATCACACCTTGTTTATTCATCAGACACTAGGTGAGAAAAAGGTCATTCTTATTGTATACGTGGATGACATTATCATGACAGGGACGATACTATCGTGATAGGGACGATACAACTGAGATAAAACGATTGAAGAAGGCCCTAGCTACAAAATTTGAAGTGAAAGACCGGGGCCACTACACTATTTCCCGGGAATGGAAGTAGCTAGATCTAAAAAGGGAATCGGCATATCTCAGCGAAAGTATGCACTAGACCTTCAAAATGAGACTAAGAAGCTCGAGTGCAAGCCAATTCACACCCAAATAGAAATGAAGAAGAAAGTTGAAGATACAAAGAACCCCAGTTGATAGGGAAAAAAATATCAGAGGTTGATAATAAGACCTATTTATCTCTCCCATACCAAACCTGGCATTGTATTTGATGTCAGCTTCGTCAGTTAGCATATACACTCACCCAGAGAAGCACATTAGGAGGCAATATACAAAATCTTGAGATACCTCAAGGGATCACCTAGAAGGGGACTCCTATTCAAAATAGAAGACACCACGAAAGTGGAAGTCTTTACAGATGTTGGCCGGATAGGATTAACCACGGGGTATTGCACCTTTGTCTGGGGGAACCTTGTCCCATGGACGAGCAAAAAACAAAATGTGGTAGCCTGAAGTAGTGCAGAAGCAGAATATCAAGCAATAGTGATGTACAGGTAATTTTTTCGCACATGTAGACAAGGAGACCAAATCGAACGAGATAGGATTTTTCTCCGGTTCAAACTTTGCTCGACTTGCCCTGCCCGGCCAGCCCTGCCCGACAGCCCTACTCGAAACTCTGCTCGGCCAAGGGTATTTTGGTAACTTAATAATCATCCCAACCCCTATAAATATCCCTCCAACCCACCTATCAAGGTACACACTTCTCTCTCTTGTTTATTGCCTTCTCTCTCTTTCTAGCAGAATCTTGCTCAGAGCCCTACTCGGAGCCTCGGATACCTGCCCGGATGTCAACCCTGCCCAGCTAGTCGCTCCTCTGCACAAACCTCACTTTGCCCGACATCACCAGCTACTCGGACAACTCTGCCGGCTAGCCGCCTCCTACCTTGCCCAGATATAGCCCGGCCCGGCACCGGCTAGCTAGCCCCAGCCTTGCTCGGCTGCTTCTTTCCCAGCTAACCAACCTCCCTACCCGGCTAACCGACCCCAACTTGGCCCGACCGAGAGAAGCGAGGTGGCTCCGACTGTTAGGCCCGAAGGTCCTTAGGGGCAGACACTCCTCCGCTGAACGGATCGGAATCACCTCCCTCCTCATCACTTCTCCCCCAAGCCAATCAGACCCTCTTCTCCGATTGGAGTCACCTCAGCCCGGATAGTTCGGGACTTTGATGTCTGCCCCAAGGGACCTTCGGGCCTAACAGTCGGAGCCACCTCGCTTCGTTGGGCCGGCTAGCCGGGCAAGGAGATCGGTCAGCCAGGTGCCAGGCAAAAAGCAATCGGGCAAGGCTCGGGCCGACTAGCCGGGTGACTGTTAGCCGGTGTCGGGCAGGGCTTTGTCTGGGCAAGGCAAGAGGCGGCTAGTCGGGCAGGGTTGTTCGGTTAGTCGGTGATGCCGGGCAAGGTGAGGTCCGGGTAAAGAGGGAGCGACTAGCCAGGCAGGGTGGCCGGCTAGCCGGTGCCGAGCAGGGTTGTCATTCGAGTAGGGTGTCTGACCGGCAGTCCGAGCAGGGGAAGAGGAGATCGGAGAGAGAAGGGGTGAGGGTCTATGTATAGGCAAGGGTGAGGGCAAAATTACCATTTAGCCCCTGAAACTTCGAAAAGCTCGTTTGAACTCTACAGAGTTCCGATTGACGAATGGTCAGCGGCAGGATGCTCCTAGCGAGGCAAGGAATCTTCCAGATAATGGGTTTGACCAGGTTTGACTTTCGGTTCGAGTTGATTGAACGGTCCAATCTCGGACCCTTTGTCCACATGCATGAGAGAAAATTTCCCCTACATCAAATAGCACTCGGGATGTGTGAGGGATTATGGCTCCAGAGGCTTCTTAAAGAATTACAAGTTCGAATAGACTTTCCCATAAAACTCTGTTGTGACAACAAAACAGTCATTGACATCTCACTTAACCCAGTTTAGCATGACAGAACCAAACATCTAGAGATTGACACACATTTTATCAAAGAAACAGTGAAACAAGAAGTTATCTCCTCAACATATGTGCCAACTCAAGAACAGGTGGTAGACATCCTCATGAAAGGACAACTAAGACCAAGCTTTAATGTACTCATTGGCAAGTTTGATCTAATCAACATCTACAATACGACTTGAGGGGGAGTGTAGAATATTGTAAATATGGCAACTAGAATATTGTAAATATAGCACTTAGGAACTCTATTCCCAAATAGAGGTAGAATATTTTCTCCTCAGATTATGGCATCATCATATGAGACTTTTTATACTTAACTTATATAGATCTCTACATGTATATATAGAGCATATGTATCATACTTTTAATCTATCCAGAATAAGAATATTGCTTCTGTCTTCAAAATGTTGTAGCAAATTGAACTGTTTACGCATTTATAGAGGAAAAACACATCTTAGCACAAAAGAGAAAGTGAAGAAACTCATACCTGGAGTTGTTCCAGTGTCCTTGAAAGAGAAGTGAAGATCCACAAGATTAAAAATGTATCCAGGAAAGCATCAGGGAGAACAAGGAAAAGCCTTGCTCTCCCAGATATGTCATTGATGATACCCACATACTCCGTAATGTCTAGAAGCTCAGTTGCAAGAAAGTAGGTTATTCCAATAAGTACCACCTTTGAGGTAAGACCGCCAAGAGTGGGTCTCACAACGCCATATCCCATGGAAACCGAGAGTATAAGAAGGCGAGACACTGTTCTCCTCACAGCTCCAACAGTCACAACCCATGTTGTGATTGCAACTGGTCTGATTCCATTGTTGTTAAAATTAGCATAGTCAAAATACCAAAGAGCCATCTCAAACCATCCAAGAGCAATGACAATGGTTATCCAGTGTTGAAGTTGAAGTACGTCTTTCCAGAACCTTACATACTGTATAAACCACACAAAGCTAAGCAGAAGATATGCAAGAGACATGAAAATATAGAATTTCATCAACGGAGCCATTCTACCAGGTAAAAACCCATCAGGATTCTTCCACAATGTCCTCCCATTCACAATTAGCCCCTTCAATTCAGGATTGCATGATATAAAGAACAAGTTATACATTCCAGTCTTTGTGATGTCAACCACCATGTCACCCATTTCTGTGGATATGAAATTCCCACTGAAGTGTATATCAATCACAACAGGCCACTTTTCATCTTTTGATGCTTGTATTCTAATGATTTCACCTTGCTTACAACCTTCGAGCTTAGCTAGATCTGGAGTGCAGCATATAGACCTTTGCCCGCCATATGCAGAGCCACCAATATCATCACGATCGGCTGCTTCAAATATTACCACTTGAACCAAGCCAGAGCTATGTTCCATGTCAGTATGTAGATCAGCAGCTTCCTTACTCCTCCAAAATGTGATATTCTGAAATCTGATGCGGTAATATGGGTCAGAAATTTGCTTTTACGTGAAAAGCAAAGCAAGTCTTTGTGACATGAATAACCCAAAAAGTTCACACATGTGGATAATTGAAGAGCAAATAGATGTGGATGCATAATTAATGTTATGCAGATGTTCAAAGGTAAATTCTATAAAACCGTAATGAGACCTGCTCTTATGTATGGGTCACAATGTTGGGCAGTAAAGAGGAATCGTGTGCATAGATTAGTGTGGCTGATATCCATAAGTTGAGATGGATGCAATGCATTACCTTGAAGGATAAAATAAGAAATGAGGTGATCAAAAAAGAAATTGGAATCGCACTAGAGAAGGTGAGGGATAGTCTTCTAACTTTTAAGATAGGTAGGGTCCGTAGGGAATATGTAGCAGAGACCGTGTGAGGCTCTAGTAAGGAGGAGGCAAAGGTTCATTTAAAGGAGAAGAGGACTAGGAATGAAGTGATCAGATGTCACAACTTACCACAACTCACACTTTAGATCGTACGAATTGGAAAACAATAATACATGTGGTCACCCACCTAGTGGGATGAGGTCTATATCATGATGGCATGTAGATACTCAATCTACTGCATCTGTTACACCTATAATCGATTTCCATCCACCTTTCTCTCAACTTCTTTTAGCCAAAATCATCAGTTTGGCACTCAAGTATGGAAAACTCGGGATAAACAAAGAAACCAGCCTCAAGCAGTGATAGTAGAAGGTCTTCAACATATATCAATGGCGGCCTAAAATAGATGAATGATAAACAAAACCTATGTTTTTCAGATATAGTAAAAACAGTATGCTATTACTTTTCTGAATGAATTACAGACTAAAAAACCATCGTGCAATTAAAGCTTAATAAATCTACCAAACCAAAAGTGGCAGAGGCAATAAAAATATAGAGTGCAAGTACCCAATAGTTGCCAACAGTGTCCAGTGTTCTAATCAACAATCAACAATTCAGCTACAGTTTGCAAGCAGATCTATTAACATCCCAAACTCCAAGCTCGAGAAATTTTCCTATTCAAACTAAATCTCATCTCGTGGAATCTGTATAAAGAGTTGTGAGCTTAATTAAGAGGTTGTACTGCCAGAACATAGTTACAGATCTAACAGAAATCAGAGTTAGGCAATAAACTTTTAGGGGTGACACCATCTACGTCAACATCGGATTAAACAACAGAATAAACTAATCCCAGGATTCTCATGTCCATAAGATTCACAGTTACAGTTTACTAACACAACAATCAAATCTGAATAATGCACAACAATCAAATCCGATGATCTAGTTTCAATTATCTGAATTGTGATGAGTTATCAACTGCAAAAAAATTCGGTAACTTAACTAAACTCTACATGTCATGAAATTTTCCACACCATTTTCTACAATAACACAACGAGCATGTCATCTGAAAGCCTTACATATTTGGAGCAAGCAAATGATATTATTATAACATAACACGAGCTAAACCAATGCCAATAAATCGATGCAGAAAACCCTAGCCAAAGGAGGCCATAGTAGTAGATAGTTCTGTATACAACAACCACAACTACAACAACAGTCACTTCCCACTAGATAGTTTTGTATCTCTGAACTAATCTTAGATGTGATTGCAGATCTAACAAAATAGCACACTGCTTGGCACAAGAAATTTATCAAATCAAAATGGATACATAATCCTTATCATGAGATGCTAAGGCAACAAGTAGCTAACAGAAGGATATGTAATCCAGTTTCAACAGATTAAAGGTCCGCGGATCCATCTGTCAAACCGCAATATGACAATAAATGCAACAATAAATTTTCAGACAAGACGAGTTAAATGAAATCACCAGAGCCAAAATCCACAGAATCTAAAACAGTAGTAGTATAATTCCAGTGCATGTCCACATTAACACTAAATCCACAAATGAAGGACCAATATCACACAGATCTACTAAAAATCACCTGAATTCAGCTCAGGAAATCAACCAGATCCATCCAAAATAGACACGCTGTCAGCTTAATGCAACAAAAACAAGAGAAATATAGGCAGAATATATAGCATGAAACTACAATGCAACCTCAAATCTAACCGAATATGAAAAATTCAAGCTGGAGAAAATCGCAGAATCAAACTAAGCAGCTGAAAGCTATGGAGAGAGCTCGACAGCAGCGTCATATGTCGAGATAGATAGTTACCGGATGAAGGAGCGCCCATCGTGGAGAGAGGATCGGAATGCAGAGGCGGAAGAGGAGGTGGAGAAAGGTGAAGGAGCAGAATCGCGAGAGCCGACAATGCCTTCGCTGCCGCCGGCGAGGAGGTATGCGTTTCCGACTTCTCGGAGTACTTCTCGGTCGTAGGTGTGAATGGAGCCAATTGAGAGTGGAATTGCCGCAAGGAAGAGAGGAAGGAGTCTGAAGAAGAAGAATCGGGGGTGATTGTGGACAGCTTCGCCGGGATCCATGACTGTTTGTGGTGAGCTCGCTGCCGACGCCGAGTGCTGAAATGGGCCAACGCCAACGGAGTCGGTGATGTGGTTACGGAGTCCAAATCGAGTCAATTTTTTGTTCCGAATTCCAGTTCATAACACATTTTTTAGTGAAAGTTTAAAAGTGCTCTGACATTTTAAAAAATAAATAATATTATTAATCATTTTAAATATTTTTAAAACATCTCTAATCTTTTTTATGATCTATATTCTAATAAAACGGATAATTTTTATTAAAAAAATGAGTATAAATAATATTTAAATAATATTTATAATCATTTTAAATATTCTCAAAATAATAGATGATTCTTTTTAAAAAGGCAAATATTTTAATTTTAAATTTCAATTTTTTAACCAAAAAAATAACCCCCGTCACCCGCGCCGACCGGCCCCCGGTATCCGCCACCCGCGTCGGCCCCCCCTCTGTACCTGCCATCCGAACTGGCCGGCCCCCTATTTTCATTTGTTCATGATTTTTTTATACTTTTATCTATTTTTACATATAATTATTCACTAAAATGCATAAAAAAAAATAAGGGTTCACTAAATAACTTCTTTTGTGTATTTTCATGATTATAATCATGTTTTAAATTAATTATAGTTGGAAACGTATGGATTAACTTGTTTTCATCCATTTTTCATTGTTTTTCATAGAATTACATGGTTATAATTAAGTTTTACAGTGATTTCACATGGTAACGTATGAAACAGTTTGTTTTCATCCATTTTTATTATTTTTCATCGACTTTCATGATTATAATCAAGTTTTACGGTAATTTAAATGGAAACATATGAATTTTCTTGCATTCATCAATTTTTATTATTTTTCATCGACTTTAATGATTATAATCAAGTTTTACTTTGATTTCACATGGAAATGTATGAATCAACTTGTCTTTATTCATTTTTCATTGTTGGGCCGATTATATTATGAAAATCTTATTTTCCTCATTCCCCATCTATACCCACTGGAATCCAGCAAAATCTGTTCAAACGTTTAAATGAATTTTATTAATGTGAATTTTAATAATGTGAGGGACCCACTTATTTTATTTTCTTATGGAACGTATGAATCAGCTTGTATTCATCCATTTTTATTGTTTTCGTCGACTTTCGTGATTATAATCATGTGAAATCAGCGTAAAATGAATAAAAACAAGTTAATTCATACATTTTCATGTGAAAACAAAATAAAACTTGATTATATTCATTGAAGTCGATGAAAAATAATAAAAACTTGATGAAAACAAATGGATTCATATGTTTCCATGTGAAATCATTTGTTTTTATGTGAAATCACATGATTATAATCACGGAAGTCGACGAAAACAATAAAAATAGATGAATACAAGCTGATTCATACGTTTACATGTAAAATCACTGTAAAACTTGATTATAATCATGGAAATCGATGGAAAATAATGAAAAATCGATAAATACAAACTGATTCATACGTTTTCAGATAAAATCAAAATAAAACTTGATTATAATCAAAGTCGATGGGAAATAATAAAAATGGATGAATTCATATGTTTTTCATGTGAAATCACTGTAAAACTTAATTATAATCATGGAAGTCTATGAAAAACAATGAAAAATGAAAAAAAAAAAAAACAAGTTAATCCATACGTTTCTAACTATAATTAATCTAAAACATGATTATAATCATGAAAATACACAAAAAGAAATTATTTAGTGAATCAATATTTTTTTATGCATTTTAGTGAATAATTGTATGTAAAAAACGGATAAAAGTACAAAAAAAATCATGAACAAATGAAATAGGTGGGCCGGCCTGCTCGGGTGGATGAATTCATATGTTCCACGTGAAATCACTGTAAAACTTAATTATAATCATGGAAGTTGATGCAAAATAATAAAAATGGATGAAAATAAACTGTTTCATACGTTTTTATGTGAAATCACTGTAAAACTTAATTATAATCATGTAAGTCTATGAAAAACAATGAAAAATGGATGAAAACAAGTTAATCCATACATTTTCAACTGTAATTAATCTAAAACATGATTATAATCATGAAAATACACAAAAGAAGTTATTTAGTGAACCCATATTTTTTTATGCATTTTAGTGAATAATTATATGTAAAAAATGGATAAAAGTACAAAAAAAATCGTGAACAAATGAAAATACGGGGGGCGGGCCAACTCGGGTGGCGGGTACCGAGGGGGGGTCGGCCGTCTCAGGTGACGGGTACCGGAGGGGGCCGGCCGGCGCGGGTGGCGGGCGGTATTTTTTTGGTGAAAAAATCAAATTTTAAAATTAAAATACTCGTCTTTTTAAGAAAAATCACCCGTTATTAGCAGAATACGGATTATAAAAGAGATTAGGGGTATTTTGAGAATATTTAAAATGATTATGAATATTATTTAAATATTATTTACACTC
>JAOWBR010150122.1:0-13573 GCA_028571145.1 Dionaea muscipula
TCGTGATCGACCACCATCATCGTCCTCTACTTCATCCCTCTCTTTCGCTGAATCATCATCATCGTTCTCATGGATCCAGGTAAGTCCTTTTTTTGTGCTTCTTTGGTGAATTTGGCATGTGGGAATCATACTAGGATATTATACTAGTTTAATTAAGTTCAACAGGGTTTAGATTTCAGCGCTCGGGGTTTAGGCATTGTGTAAGGTTTGGTAACAGATTTAGGGGTATAGAGGTTTGGTAGGGGTTAAGGTTTAGAGGTTTGGTAGGGTTTAAGGTAAGGGTTAAAGAGGGTTAGAAGGTTTATGGTAAGGGTTAAGGGTTAAAGCTATTAGATGTTTATGGTTTAGAAAATTACTGATCCGTGACATGTTGTTCGAACATGGATTATATTTTACATTCCGCGGATTAAACTCATCCATACCATACATAATTAAACTCATTCATACCATACAAAAATTAAATAATAATAACTGAATTAAATTTTTACGTCATTTGAACACCTACCCCTTTAGTTTTAAGGGTTTCTGAAATGTTATATTTGTTTAAAAACACTAACAAATTTCATTTTAATCCTAGTTAAAAAATTTCCTCATAAAATTTTAGAGCCAAAATTATATTTCATTTTGAACCTAATTAAATCCTCCACCCTCTCTCTTAACCCACCCTCTCTCTAGTCCTTTACAATTCCCCATTCCCGTTCCCTTCTCGTCCGCGACAACAACACCTATGGTGACGCCCAGCGACAATAGCAACACCAGTGGCGACGTCCAGCGATAAGGAGCACACAGGACCGGCGTCCTCCTTCGAGGCTGGCAAGGGAAGCGACGTCTTTCTTCACCTTCGACAGCGGCCACGTGTGCAAGGGCGGCAGTGATGATGACGCTGGTGAGCAACGAGTATGGTGTTCGTGAACGATAGAAACATGTTAAATTTCGTCGAAATTAGAGCAAAACAGGTTTATTCACCTGCTTTATTTTAGTTTTTGTTCAATTGATCATTGAAAAGGGGTAATTTGTGATGTCGGGCTTTAGGTTTTGAACTGATACGCATATGTGTGGATTAAACTGAGTCGTAAGGCTTGCCGAAATCCTGTCACAACGATTATTGGGAGGCTAATTGTAGTTCTGTGGTCTTCGGTAGCCTACTGGGTTGGAATTGATTTCAGATGTGAATGAATTACTGGTCTTTGGATGCGTGAGTGTGCTTTTAGTCATAGTAGTGGTGATGGGTGTTGTTCAAATATTGTGCATATTGTGCATTTATCAGAATGTGTGATGCGTGAGTGTGTTACTTCATATTTGTTGTTGATTACTGCATACTGTTCATATTTGATGTTGAAAGGACCGGTGGCCTTGTGTTGGCCGAGAGTTTTGCCCATTCTGTATTTAAAGATTCATTCAAATGTTTCTTTGATGAAGGAGTACAATCTCTTGGTTTGTGCTTCAAGTAAATTGACGAGGGCAATGTATTGGTCAAGTGATTCATGTCATTGGCTCATGGTACATTTTTTGGTTGGTGTATAAGTAAGGGTTTATAAATGACAAGTATACTTTTTCGTCGTTGACCCCATATTTTGACACTTGTTCGTGTTGTAGGTTAAATTAGATGAGTATGATAGTGTTCATTTATTCATAAAGTGTGATGTTTCTTGCAAAGGGATAGATGATCCTACCGACATATTATTCACTCATTCAGGCATGATGCTTCTTGCTTAGGTGATGTGTCATAATGTATGATTGATTCATATGTATTCCACTACTCTCTTGTTTACTTCTTCAACTATTTATTATGGTTATTTTCCAAACAAAACAATGATTTAATGATTTATCTGTCCTCTTTCTTCTATTCTTGTTGTGAGGTCTGTGTGGAAATGGAGCAATGGAGCACCACGTGTAATGATTTATCTGTCCTATTTCTTCTATTATTTTCCATGTAATGATTTAATGATTTATCCGTCCACTTTCTTTCTTTCTTCTATTCTTGTTGTGAGATCGGTTTTCTTTTGTCCATGTAGAAATGGAGCACCACACGTCACAATGCGAAGGTGAAAATATGCAAGTGAACTTCGGCAACCTTCTGGTGCAGCAACTCGTAAGCATCCTAATAGCTTTTGTAGCCATCATCGTTGTTTACTTTGTAATATATATATAGTTTTAGTTTGTATTTATAAATAGGTTCATCAAATAATTCAAATCTGAAGAGCATGGCAAGGTTACTAGATGAAATGGTAAATTGGCTTAATCTATTATGATATTTTACTGCATACATGTCTTTTTAACTAAAAATTTAAGATTAAGTATACTATTAAAGTTCTTTATGATTTTTCAGACAATCGAAGGAATAGAGCCCGATAGACTTGAAGTATTTAAAGTAGCTTTTAGGAAGTCCAAGCCCAATAAGGAGGCAACGACAAAACTTATAAGTACTAGGTTTTATTTTTAATTTCTCAAGCACTCGAAACCAAACTAGGTTGGAGTTTGATGATTTGATGATGATACATAGCCGCCTGATTATTTGTGAATATGTGAATATATAGCATATAGCATAGCAACTAACTCATTATTTCTGAATTTGTGAATACATAACATGGCAAGAATCTATGCATCTTTTGAGGCGATTGATATTCTGATCGTTGGTGGTATATTCTTATTCTATGGCTTTTTGTTTGTTTTGTGATTTGATTATTTGGATGGATTTTCTGATTTTTGAGTTGTTTCTTTGATTGGTGCTGTAGACAATGATCGATGATGGCTAATTAGGCTACAATGTCTTTGAGTAACGAGAAAAATTAGAAGAGATGAGAATAAGAAGGATAAGGGAGGAGTGAGCAAGCACAACCTAAAGGGAGTATAGGAGAAACTTAGATTGAATATTTGCATACTTAACTAATCATGACTTTAGGCAATGCAATGAATTTGATGGGGTGGGAAGTATATCGGAGAAGTGTAGAGGGAACTACAGAGCAAAGAGAACAAGGGAGATAAGATGAGCAACTTGTATATTAATGCCTCGAAACATAACCAATGTGACTAAAAATGGGACTGTTCACTGGTTATTGGCTAACACTTTTGAACCAAAGAAGAACAGTAAGCAAGTAGAAGTTATTATGAACAAAGAAAAAAAAACCAAAAAGAGTGGCTCAAGTACGATTTATTCCATTTTCTTCCATAAAGGAAATACTACAACCGAATGAAGATAATAGCTCCTGCATTATTTATGTCCTAATCAAGTCTTGATAGGTTTGCAATGGTTCACATTGGATGTAGAGTCCATCTTGTGCAGAATTGATCGTGAAGGAGGGAGGCAATACTCATGACCTCTCAAGGGTGTGTCATGCTTCAGTGCTTTAGTTTAGGGTCTAAGTTATGGAGTCTTAGGTGCAGTTGTTTTGGACCTGAATAATCTCTTTTATACTGTTTTTGTGTAATTCCATTCAAATACTATTTTTCCCTTTTGGTGGTCAGATGGGTGGTTGCATGATATGTAAACACTTCCGTTCAATATATTGAATGACTCTGAGAGCATAGATGAAGAAATGAAGATGCGGAGACTATGATATCAATCGAGTTGACAAAGAAGATGCTTTATTGGGTGTCCATGCTGAATATTAGATGTTGTTTTGTTGCAAATAACTTGGGCCTGTAATTCAATATTGATAACTATGGTTCCTCTGTCGGCACTTTGTTGTCTTAGGTGTTTGTTGGAACCTATTGTTATCCTTATCTACTTATTTAAACCTTTGTCTTTGATTATCCTTGTATCCTTATGTTATGCCTTCCTTGTGTTTAACATGCATTAGCATTTGATTATTCTCATTGCAATTTGCAACTACTACGCCCAAATGAGTTATATCCTTATCATTAACATGGTGACATATGTTATAGTATCTCAAACATGTGTTATATTTGTGCGTTTGACATCCTTGTATTTCTCAGTTAGATCTCAGTTTTTCCCCATTAGTACTGAGGAAGTGGCTGGAGAAAGTTGAAGTTGAGGTACAGGGTTTCTGGGCACTGTCATCCCATAGGGCTGTATGACCTGTTGTCTCGAATTTGTAGACAGATTAGAGTTTCTTATGCGTGTTGAGGTTCAGGTGTATGAGTGCTGAGACCATAGGTGCTCTGCCTACCTTGCATTTCTTCATGTTTTCAGTCTTCTATAGAATACTGTTTGACTGGAAGGCTTTCTTCTCTCTGATAGACGGATGTCCTGGTCCCACGTTTATTACCATGGTATTATTAAGGACTTGTTAGAACTTGAATAAGATTGTGCATTCTAGCTCTTTTTTGCATAGTTGTCATGATGGAGCTGCTTAGCAAGGATTCCCACTTGTCAATGTGCTCCTAGGGTTACAACCACAACCCACAGAACAGATGCTAGACTTATTCCCTTATTTACTTTATCTGGTCTTGTTACTTCACACTATTTTTGCAATTACATGGGAGACAATCTTGGGATTTATTTCCCATGTGAAAAGATACTACACTGTGAGGCTTGTTTGTCTTAATAACCTTTTAGTAACTTTATATATGCTTTTGATTTGATGACTACACTTTCTCTTTATTTATTATGAAGTTGACAAATTCCTGCTATCCTCATTATAGTGACACAGAGTCCCAGCATAATTTTTCGGCTGATAAAGTTCGAGCGGTGTTTGGCATCATAGCCTCAACTGGTAAATTTTGGTACGTAATGAACTCATATTTTTCTAAATTTCTAAATTTCGTGTTATTTAACTTGCACATGAAGGTGTGATAACAATGGTGGGGTTTTAGAAAGACCCAGATATTTGCATGTCTCTTAGCCTCTAAGCTCATCAATATTGCTCTGCTCTAGACTGTTCAATGTTCCCCTTTATCACACTGGACTGCCATGGTGGCATTTGATGCAGATTGATATACCCATTTATCCAGATTGTTTTTCTTTCCCGCATCTGAGTTTTTTTATGTTCCATTCTGTTTTCCCTTCCATCCTTGGGTGTATAATTAATCGATTTTAGGGTGAAGACTTTAAGCTAATTAGTTTTTGATGATTAACTTCCTGTTGCTAATCCAGCCACAATTTTCTTTGAACTTCTGAAACTCTTTCTTTTGAAGTTTGGTGCCTTTTACTATTTGTTTTTCATTTGTGTAACATGGGAGTAAACTGGAATAAATGCTTAGATTTACACTATGGCCTGTACAGTGTGAAGAGAACTTAGTTCTTGTCGCTTTGACTGCACATTCGGTATTATCTTGAGGTATTGTCTTCCGAACACCATGTGATCTATTCATCACCCATAACCTAAAGCCCTTTAGATATGCATAGTAAACCAAAAGGGCTGTCTTGCTCATAGGAGAAGATTAAGGAGGTATTTAATGGGGTTGGCTCTTAAGCATCTTGTTACCGAAATTGCTACTGATGCACATATCGTGCTTGTTTTTCCATGTTTGAATGGGTTAATTTGGACATTCTGAGTGATTGTCGGATATGGTTTCTATTTGTACCAGGAATGATTGGGAAGAATTGAAGAGTATGCTATCCTTTCAGCTGAAGCAGGTATGGTGAGGTATGCGAGTATGCAGCACTGCAATCACTTGTCAATGAAGGAATTCATTTGTATTTTATGTTTGTCAATAACTTCTGTGATGTGTCTTTTTGGCATCATAAGTTAATTTTGCTGTGGAAATTCATTTACTAAGGTTCTTCAAGAGTACCCAGAGGCAAAAATGAGTGATGAAGAACAAAGATCTTCCTTAGGAGAGACTTATGCAGATTTAAGGAAAAGATTGGATGAAGGTACTTTTTGTAGACTTCCTCGTTCTTTTATCACCTTACCTTCTTCTAACTCCCTTTCTAGGATGCATATTCTTGTTTCCATTTGGTTTCCTCTTTGAACTCCAAACTCCAGTTCACATGAGTACTGAACTGTAGTGAACTGTTTGCTAGGGTTTGCTACATAGACTTTTTATAATGGACTGTATAAGCCCGACTTGTTAGCTTGTTTTTGCACTTACAATTGAAATTCTTAAGAAAGCAAAAATAGTTAGGCAATCTGTGACTGCAACTAATATTGCCCCTTATGAAGAGGAAACATTAAGGGATTTAGCCAACAACAGAGATATAAAGGAGTTACAATAGCACATTTGCAGCATGATTGATTCATGTTGTCCTTTTAGTAGGGATTAACTGTTTCAGTGAGTTACAATAGGGATTTAGCCCCTTGTGATTGCTCTCATGTGTTATCATGAGAGCATGTTATGAACTTGAAGGGTGTGTTGGCTACTTGCGTGGAATGGAGTAATAAATTTTAATGGCTATTACTGCGAATGATAAATTTGATTTTCTTGTGGTTGTCAGTTCTCTTGAGTGTATATAATTATATAATTATTGTGATTATCAACTATGGGTTTCCCCTGATGATCCTCATTTTTATGTGATATCTTAATCCCACATCAGTGGTTGGGAGGAAATTGAGATTTATGATCAAAGACAAAGAGAATAATGGAAAGGCTCGCTTTCATTCACTAAGGGTTAAACCCTTATATACTACCTCATATAAAAGTACCAAAATACCCTTAGTTAGCTAGCACAATACATCTTATAACACTCCCCCTTAAGGTGGAGCATAGATATTAATTATGCCCACCTTGTTACATAAGAAATCAACTCGACCCTCCGTTAATGATTTGATGAGAATATCGACAAGTTGAAGAAATCAACTCGACCCCCCGCTCAGCACTATATCACCTTTTTGGAGTTTTTCTCGGACAAAGTGGCAATCCATCTCAATATGTTTTGTACGCTCATGAAATACTGAATTCGAGGCAATATGAACAACTGACTTACTATCGCACCACAACTGAGCGGGCCTTGGAGAAGAATAGTCCAACTCATCCAGTAACTGCTGAAGAAAGGAGACATCACTACTCAAATGGATTAAGGCACGATACTCAGACTCGGCACTAGACTTAGCCACAACAGCTTATTTCTTGCTCTTCCAGGAGACTAGATTGCCACCAACAAATACACAATAACCCGTGGTGAACTTCCCATCAAATGGTGAACCAGCCCAATTAGCATTAGAGAACCCCTCTATACGTTGATGACCATGATCACTGTAGAGTAAGCCACGGCTAAGGTGTCCCTTAATATACCTGAGAATATGCATGACATCTTCCAAATGAGGGACTCCGGGATCGGACATGAATTGACTAACCACACTGACAGAGAATGCAATATCGGGGCGAGCGATGGCAAAGTAATTCAACATACTCACTAGCCGTCTGTATCTATCAGGATCAGCACACACCTCACCATCTTCAAACGCAAGCTTTATCCCTAGGAGCATAGAAGTGTCACTAAAGCTTTGCACCTATCATGTCAGTATCCTGAAGCAAGTCTAGAGCATACTTGCGCTGAGATAAAAAGATTCCCCGTTTGCAACGGGTTACCTCAATCTCCAAAAAATATTTCAAGTAACCAAGATCTTTGATCTGAAACTGATTCTAATAAAAAGTCTTTAGGGAGGCAATTCCTGTAATATCACTCCCGGTAATAACAATGTCATCCACATAAACCACAAGGAGAATACAACCAGTAATAGAGTAACGGAAAAATACCGAATGGTCTTTGGCAGACCTCCTCAAACCAAAGTTTGAAATCATAAAGCTAAACCTTCCAAACCATGCTCTAGAGGATTGCTTCAACCCATATAAGGACTTCTTCAACCGACACACATAGCTAGACTCCCCCTGAGCAATCATCTCAGGAGGTTGCTCCATATAAACCTCCTCCTGCACATCACCATGAAGAAATGCATTCTGCACATCAAGCTGATGTAAAGGCTATCGAGAAGAAGCAGTAAGAGAAATAAGCAGATGGACAGAGGCCATCTTGGCCACTGGAGAGAAGGTCTCGATATAGTTCACGCCATACACCTGGCATAACCTTTGGCCACCAAACGGGCCTTTAAACATGCAACAGAGCCATCAGGATTCACCTTCACGACATAAACCCACTTACAACCAAGAGTGGAAGAGGAAGAACCAAACGGTATAGCTTCATCAAACACGACATCGATAGATATACAGAAGTGCCGCAACATAGGCGAGTAGCACTGATAGCCCTTCTGTGTTCGAGAGTAGCCTAAAAAGTTGCAGGGCAGAGATTTTGGATCCAACTTAGTAAAACCAGACCGAATATTGCAGACATAGCAAGTATAACCAAAGATCCGTAAAGGCAAAGGATGCAGGGGATGATGAGGAAAAATCACTTTGTAGAGAAGCTCCTCCTGAAGAACAGAAGATGGCATGCGGTTTGTCAAATAAACAGTAGTCAAAATTGCTTTACTCCAAAACATTTTCGGCACCCCAGTCTGAAACATAAGAGCCCTGGTCACCTTCAACAAATGACGATTCTTTCGCTCCGTAACCCCATTATGAGGGGGTGTATCAGGACAGGAAGACTGATGGATAATACCATGCTGAGTCATAAAAGATGTAAATTGAGAGGAGAAATACTCACGAGCATTGTCACTGCGAAGAATACCAACAGGAACAAAGAACTGTTTCTAGATCTCAATGCAAAAAGCAGAGAAAACAGAAAACAACTCACCACGAAACCTCAACAATTATAACCAGGTCATACAAGAGTGGTCATCCACAAATGTCACAAAATAACACAAGCCTGCACAAGATGGGACCGGACACGGTCCCAGATATCAGGATGCACTAGTTCAAAAAGGGTAGAGGCTCGTGTATCATTGTGAGGTAGATATGTGGCTCGATAATGTTTAGCAAACTGGCACGCTTCAGAAAATAATCGGGACAAGGACCGAGTCTTAGGACATAACCGCTTAAGACTAGGAAGAGCGGGATGGCCAAGGCGACGATGAAGATCAAAAACCGTGGAGATGTCCGTATGAGAAACAACAAGGGAGGAAGCACTCTCCAACACATACAACCCTCCGGATGTAAGACAAATTCTACCAATTGTGTCCCTCGTAGTAAGATCCTGAATCTCACAAGACGTGGAAGAAAAGACAACACGACAATTATAAGTTCGAACTAAGGCACTAACAGATAAGAGATTCATCAGAAGATAAGAACAAATGAGATGGTGAGTGAAGCGGTCAAGAGAATAGTCCCGACACCACGAACAGAAATATATGAACCATCTGCAATCCACATTACAGGGTATGACATGGTGGAAGAGTAGTCATTTAACAAACTAGACGAACCAGTCATATGATCGGATACCCCAAAGTCAATAATCCAGTCTCGAGGAGAAACAGACAGATATGCAGCCGAGTGAACTGACTGAACAGATGATACAAACTGACCCAAGACGGGCGATGACGGAACCTGTGGAATCTGGGGCAGTCTACAGTGACGACGAACATGTCCTGCATGGCCACAAGTCCAACAAATAACACATCTATGAAGGCGTTGGCTACGAACAGAAGAGGACATCACTCAAATCCACAAGAAAGGAGTCAAGTCAACAGGAGTGAAAGCATAACGTCGAACACCACTATCACCATAAATACCAACCGTTGTGAAATGATCAATGAGAAGATATCGACAACGATGACCATCAGAGAACACTCCGAACTAACCAAGCGAAGAAACCAAGCACTAAGATCAATAAATATGAAATCCCGAGACTAACCCACTGTCAACATCGATGATCGAGGATCAAAGGTGTTAATACCATCAGAGCCTTAAACCAAGTCTCAAACGGGTCTCCACAGAGCAAAGCCACACACACATACAAAATCCAAAAGTGAGCTCTCAAAGACACTTGAAGAAAGATAACCGATTCAATAGCCACCAACCCGATACAAGCATCCCAAATGATCATTCACAGTCACATGGTCAACAGTCATCAACAAGTAGCCGAGAAAACGGACCACAAAGAGGAATTCGAACTTCAACACATCAACACAATGTCATAGGAAAAGAATCACGGGTCTATCATAGAGAAAAAGAGGACCAGCAGGGCGAGGAGAGAATTCTGGCCGGAGGGGTCACTGGTGGTGGTGCGTGGCGCGCGTGACCGCAGCGCGTGAGCCCACGCGTAGGAGGCATTGGCTGCGCTTGGCGACACGTGAGGCGGCGGTGGGCGAAACGGCTGAAACAGGTTTGGCGACTTGGAGTCCTCTATCGTCCGATGTGGGTGGTTTGGGGAGAAGTGGAGTGGTTTGGAGTAGATCTGAGAGAGAGTGACGGTGGTGAGTGGGTGAGCGGTGATTCAGGCCATTGAAGGCGGTTTCAGGCTCAGGGAGAGGCGCACCAAGGCGGGCCTAGGCGTGTGGCGATCGCCGACGTCTAAACAGGCTGCCGGAGGTCACAACGACAGTGGGTTGTAGCGGTAAGTAGTGGCAGAAGGTGGTTTTTCCGAAGGTGTTTTGAGTATTCCTTAGCTCTGATACCATGATAAAGTAGTTTGGGGATCACATTTAAAACCAATTGATGATAGATGGGGGTAACTCAAACCCTTATAAATACTTTTTGTAAAGTTGTATTTCTCCGATGTGGGTCTTATTCCTCACATCCTCAATACTCCTCCGCACGTGTGACCAATTTTTAAGCCTAACACATGGACAACTTAGATGACGTTGGGCTTTCACACGTGAGCAACATACTCTGATACCATGTAATCAAAGACAAAGAAAATAATGGAAAGGCTCACTTTCATTCACTAAGGGTTAAACTCTTATATACTACTACATACAAAAGTATTAAAATACCCTAATACGTCTCATAACAAGATTAAATATAAGCGTAATGAATTCTATATCCATCAATAACACTTAACCTTTTCAAGTTGGAGATGATAAAAAGTCCCTTAAAGTATGGTTGACAAAGTTGTGGGCCCAGAGTATTACAGTAATATCAAAGCGGGCTAATCATGACGAGTTTGATGCAGTGGACACAAGTGTCACATACTGGACGATCTTTAGGATTGGTTTCCGTTTGATTAGGCCTTACGAGGACGTCGGTGCTTTAAGTGGGGGCCCACATCAGTGGTTGGGGGAGATTGAGATTAAATATAAGTCTAATGAATTCTCTCTCTCAACAACGTTTTAACTTTTTTATGTTGGAGGGGATAAAAGGGCTCGTTAAGGTGTGGTTGGTAAGGTTTTGGGCTCAAGGCGTTACACTTTAATTAGAGAATTTTCCTGTATGTTTTATACTGTCGTGATTTTGATTGTTAGTTTGCTTATATGTGTTTATTGATGACTCATTAGTTCATTAGGCATTGCTTTATGCAGACCCTTTGACAATGTATGGTCAAAGTTTGTGACAATCCTTTGAAGTAAAGCATGCCTATGGAAGTGAATTAAATAACATTTGGGAAACTGCATGGAATGCACGAGGGCCTCCAAATTTGGAGAAATTTTCTTACAGGTGTGTTTGATTGTAGGATTAAAAAATAAGAGATATGGAATAATGAGGGATATAAGAAGAGATTGTAATAATGGGGGTTATGGAGTAATGGGGTATTGTTTTCTAATGTGTTTGTTTTATAGATATAATTCGTCTGATAATTTTTTTGTTGAAAAAAATTGCCCGAAAAAATTCACCGGAAATATTCCGTCGGGAAAAATTCGTCGGAAAAAATTCGCTGAGCAAAAATCGTCTTGAAAAAGTGTGTCGAAAATAGTTCGTCGGGAAAAGTTCGTCGGAAAAAAATCGTCGAAAAAAGTTTGCTTGAACAAGTTTGACAGGAAAAGTTCGTCGGAAAAAGTTCGCCGAAAAAGTTCATCGGAAAAAGTTCGCCGAAAAAGTTCATCGGAAAAAGTTTGTCGAGAAAAGTTAATCGGGGAAAAGTTCATTGGAAAAATTCACCGAAAAAAGTTCGTCGGAAAAAATCCACCGGAAAAAGCTCGTGGAAAAAAGTTCGTCAGAAAAATTCATCGGAAAAAATTCGTCAAAAAAAGTTCATCGAAAAACAATTCGTCGGAAAAAGTTCTCCGAAAAAAATTATCCGACATATCTTGCATTGGGAATATATCCAATACCACCTCCCCCACATTACTCCATATTATATATTTTAAAGTACTACATATCCTGCGGTACTATTAATACCCCTATTTTTTTTTGCACCAAACACCCTCTAGTATTAGTATGTGGGATAGCTAGTACTATCCCACGTACTAATACCCCAATCAAACATAGCCAACATGTTGTATCTAAAATGTTTCACTACATCATGTAAATCTGAAATGTGTTTGTGTAGAATATTCGTAGAAATGAATAGTATATTTCATTGCTTTTATTATAAGAGATGGAGTATGCTTTGCTGCAGCACTCCTGAGCTTTTCTGAAGGGCCCCCATTCACGTTGCAGAGGCTTTCTGAGGTGATTTCATTTAACGCTTCTTGAAGAGTTGACCAATTATATGTTTAATGTGAATCCTGGTTGAAGTCATTTAAGTTAATGAAGTTTTTTAGACTGAGAGTTTATCTCCATTTATCAAGTTATCACATTTACTCCGAAGTATTCAAATGGAAGAGGATGCATTGGTCTAATACAAGTCTGATACCCTTTTATTGCTTTCTAAGAGGACGCTTGGAAAAAGGTCGTTTCACAAGTTTCCTATCCTTTTTATGCTCCCTTAAGCTCATCAACTAGTGGCGATTTAACATGAATCTCCTGCAATATGTCCAGTTCCTTTATCCTTAGGTAGTAATACTAGCGGATACCCGTGCCTTTAGCACAATAAACAATCCACCACTTAAATTAGTTAAAAAAAATTATTATTTTTTCTATTTTTCCTCTCTTCCCTCACCCTCTCCCTCTTTTTTCTCCATCTCTCTCCCTCTCCCTCTTCCTCTCCCTCCTCTCCCTCTCTCTCTTCCAAGTGGAGCACAAAATGTCTCAGACACAACTTGTATCAAAATTCAAAAACTTCAAAGAATGTAATAGTAATAAGCTTCATATGTTATATCTTCTTGACATTAATTCTGTCAGAAAATAAACTCTAACACAAGCTCAAGCTTATGATAAGTGATAAGAGGATCGGGAAATGATTTATACTTCAAGCCCATTGGCTTTCAGATGCGGTGGCGTGTTGAAGTATAAAACCGTTTCTTGGATCTCTTATCATAATAGAGCTTGTGGTAGAGTTGGCTCATTGAAAACTTGTTAGGAGGACAACCTGGGGAACCCAAACTTGAACCTAAAAGCCCACAACCGATAATTCATACAAGAATGTTTTTTTGGATTCATACCTCAACCTAAAAGGTTAAGCTAATGAATTATAGATCAATATATACTTATACATTATGTCTCATGCTATATGTAACCCCCTAAAACGGGTGTTACTGGCGATAACTCGTGAGGTGACTCACGAGTCATTGAAGCCAGGTGAAAATCATGCAAGATACTAAAACAGTTCAATATCGAGGAAAGGTCAACCATCATGCATGAAAAGTTAACATACATGAAAATACATAATATCCGTCCATCAGTCCCACAACGGGGAGATCATAAATCCAACGTGTAATTCATACACAAAACGAGATCAGAGTAGCACAATATCATGAACATGCAGCGGAGAACAACAATAATAAAATCCTATGAG
>JAOWBR010150133.1:2158-13570 GCA_028571145.1 Dionaea muscipula
GTGAAATGTCGTCTCTTCAATGACAATGGAAAAGTTCCTTCTCTCAATCATCATCCTCCTCTTCATCTTGATTGGTTCGATGATTGTTTTTCTGGGCAGAAAACATCTCTGCTATCTGTATGTAGCAAATGATGCCACAAACAACATGTCATGCAAGAACTGAAAGCTTCACACAATAATTTAATTGTAGCACTGGAGAGAGATCACTGTCATCCTACCTGTTCAGATGATGTCGCTTGCTCTGGCAATTTATCATCACGGATACGAATAAGCCGGGGAAAGCGAAGTGAAATACCCTGTGAAACAAGCATATTGATATAGAAATTCGATTCTTAAAAGGAAAAAAAAAAAAAAAAAGAAGAAGAGGAAATTCTTATATGAAATCTAACAACAGAGAACACTCAGAACTCAAACCCTAAACAAAGTGATGAGGAGGAGAAACTTTATACAACCTTACTAGGATCAGCTATACCAATTGCAGCACGATGAACGGGACTGATGGTCAAATCTGCAGCTTTGACCTCCCAAACCTTCAAGAAATTAAAGATGTATGGGATAATCACGTCAACTAGTTACTAGTTAGACCAAGATATCAGAATATCATCACAGCCAAATATCAAAGAACATCTAGACCATGAACAACACATGAATATCTCAAAAGCCACACATGCAATTCAAAACTTGCTAGTTGTTTAGAGACGAGACAGGGAGTTGCAACATCACATGCAAGGCTTCAAACCACAACAACCAGTACAGTGAGCATTACATTACCACCTATAATTAATGTGCTATCAGTGAATTCCAAGTGAAACGACGTGTGCTGTAGAACAAACCGCGATGAATGATTCGGAAAGAAGCAGCGTTCACTGAGGCCAAAGTGGATAATAAGAGGCCTGATATCAACCTCCATTTTCAAAATTTGGGATTTTTGGTTGCACATCACCCTCTCACCACACCACCCGAGTAATCCAGATAAACATACTGAATTACTGATCCTCAAAATGCTTTTGTACCCCAAGCTCATAATGAAGTCAGATCGTCCCTCCTCATCTCAGTTTGTCAACATTCTTATCTCTCTCCCCACGGCAAGATCTAAAACCCTTCTTTTCTCTGCTCTGCATAGTGAGTGTATACTTTTACCTTCCTCCCGCCCACTATTTTATCTTCTCCCCTACAAATTTGACACCAAGGGCCGGCCAAGTCAACAATGAAGATTGGCCAATGAAGCATTGAGGATGAATATCGCTCACAACATCAAAAGATGACAGTGAAAATATCCTTTAAGAAATTGGTTTACCTCTCAACATGAGAAATCTAGTGCTCCTAAGAACCATCTAAAACCTAGATTTAGTTATCATTGAATTGAATCTGGACAGCACAACTTGCGAATCGCAAAGACGTGATTACCTCTGATGGCTCAAACCAGACATCTGGCTTCATAGTATCCCCAAAGCGGTAGTACGACTGGACACATTACGATTGAAATAATTAGCCTACAGGCATATATACTCCACAGGTAATATTCGGAGGTACACCCAGCGATGGAGAGAGGGAAGAGGGGAGGAGGGGGGGGGAGGGCAGTGCCTTTGGGCGTGGAATCACTTTAGTTTGGAGACTGGTAGAACGCTCCTCAAGAACTGCCTCAGAGAATCCAGTGCCTGCATAAAATGATGGGCAAAACCAAATGTTGGAGGGACAGGGCACAGAGTAGAGAAACAACAGTAAGTAGTTGCAAGCCAATGTCACCTATTTTGCAAATGCTTTGGAACTCCTCATTGTCGTTGTCATAGCATGCAAGGAGAAAAGCACCGTAAACACCTGCAGGGAGATTGAAATATCAAGATAGTTCCTAACCCACTGAGAGGAACACCTGAGTCCTTCAAAAATATCCTACAAGCAATAGATTTCTGCCCTTATGGACACTATCATGGGCAAACTTTTTCCAAAACTACAGTGCCAATTTCATAGCACTAACCTGTTCTTTTCCCTCGACCAAAAAAGGCACCAATTGGCACTAAATCTACAGAATCACCCAGGCTGCATGTAACAACAAATCAGTAGGGAGCCAAGATTGAGCAAGCACCTCACCTAAAAGGCATAGAAACAATTTATCTACCTCTCCATGTAATCTTTCTTCAATTTAAGCCAGTTATTAGACCGCTTGGAAGGCTCATAAGTACTTTCTTTATCCAAAGTTTTAACAATCAATCCCTCAGAACTGAAAACAAGAAATCAATACATAAGAATCAGTCTATCCAGACGCACGTAGGCACACACACACAAAACATGAATGCATAAACATATGACATAAGTAGCTTAGAATCTGCCCAAATGACAACACCATAGGTCCATAAGCAACAACCTGCACATTCCTACAGCATACAATGCAGCAAGTTGCAGCCAAAATTCAATTCAACATGAAAAATTCTTCACATAGCTCACACCACCTAACTGACCGGATTTGAAGTGGAAACCAAACTGCCAATGAAAATCCAGCTTCTCACACTTCAGAACCCGCCTACTTTATTATGAATTACATATAGAACTGTTCCTCTTGAGCAATGGAGGACTAAAACTCAAATTCTCATACGAATCATATGGATTCCAAATCCTACTTGATTTAATAGTGAGAAGTAAGGGCTTCCCAAATACATTTTGTTTGCTTATTGCCTTGTGCCTGTGGAGATTTTGTTCCGATTTGCTGCACAAAAAGCTGCTTCCTCCATTAACTTATTATCAAGCCAGATGGTTTGCATCTTTAAACACATCACAACAGAACTTATGAAGACGAGGAGGACAATATACCTCGCATTGACAGCAGCATCAAGAAACTTTTGTATTTCCTCAAGATCATTAGAAGTGATTGCTGTAGCAAAGTGGAAAAAGCCAGGTTCTTCCTCGAAAGAATTATAAAGAAGCTGCAATTTGGACAAAAAACCAGAATAAGAATAGAACAATGCACCAATATAGTTAGTGGCGAATTGTCAATCTTTGTCTAGATCTTTACATTCTCGACATCTATCTTCCACTTCTTTAAATGATTCAGACCCCCACTTGCAGAATTTTATTGTGTACCTCCGCAGAAATGACAGTGTTAATTATAGAACCCTAGACAAGTTCTATGAGTACAAAATTCAACAAAGAACATAAGTTTGGCAATAAATAAAAAATAAAAATAAAAAAAAAAACATCTGCCCATCAAAAGCACCTCAACGTTAAATCAAAAAATAAAACTCGGTATTCACTTGAAAAAAAATCTGCAAGATATGTACCTCTCTTCGAACACTGAGTTGCTCATGCAGAAGCGGTTTTCCATTGAGATATAAGATGTCAAAAGCAAAGATGCAAACATCAACCTTAATGTCACTTAAGGACACATTTTTACGAGCTCGGGTGCTAAGGACCTGCCGATAGAATTACATCATATTAACATGAGAAACAACCAAACCCCAAAACAATTCTTGTCCACTCCCAGTTAAAAATTAGAAAAAGAGACAAAGAAGAAGAGCAAAGAATAAGAGGAAAATGCGAGCAGGAAGAAATCAAGATCTACACACAAAGATTCTGAACAAAAAAATACCATGACAATGTTCACACAACAATCTAGGTGGACCTTCTATCAATCACGTTTGTCTTTAGGTTTCTTAACGCAGAAGGAGCGTTAAGTCTTTCATGCTTTTTTAAAAGTTTTTGCTGTCTTATTCGCTATGCAGAGCAGTTTTTCCTTTGATAGGCAGAGTATTATACATTTATTTGGTCCTCTGCTACTCTACAAATTCATATCAATTCAAAGGTTCATGTTTGAAATGGAAAATAATAATTTCAAAACAGTGTCGCACAATTAGCCTATCTCAGAAAAGAAATTGATGGGAAAATGCATAATTGGCATGCAGGGAGGCGGAGCTATACTTCTCGTTTCTGTGTTTTTAGCCCTAAGTAGCAATCGAACTACTAAATTCAGCGGAACTTAATCACTTTCCTCTTCAACCAGATTAGGCTTCCTCCTCACAGAAATTAATACAAAATAAACAGAAGAAGCTGAACCAATAAAAAAAAATGCTTGATTCATCATCATCAAAACCAAATCCCACTAGATGGGATCGGCCGCACGTAATCCGTTAGGACACATGCATAGAATATCCGACAAATATAGTGTGTTGATAATCGACTACCCAATGTTTTAAATAACGCTTGACGGTGGCATGGCGTTGAGCAGCCGCCAAATGCCAAGACCGCTTAGGCAGCACTGAGCATCTTAGTGATTTGGTTATTATTATTTTTTTTTATTTGGGTAATTAGGTTTAAGGTTGGACTTTTCATTTAAGGTAGAACTTTTCTAAATTTCTTACCGTTTTTAGATTTTTTCCTCAACTCTTCATTGGAATGATTTAAAAAAAAAAAAAAAATGGACCGCCATCCTTTAACATCATGAAGCGCCAAATTGCCATGATCCGCCATACGCCGTCATGATTCACTATACGTCGCCACAATCCACCATAATCTGCTACAATCCGCCAAGGCGGCAAGAAATGCCAACAAAAAATGATTAGGGATTAGGCGTGGTGTCGTGACACCGCCAAACGCCTAAGCGGCGTGAAGAACTGCAATTTAGAACACTACGGCTACCTAATACACACTATTCTAACCCAATCAAAGAATAGATTTGAGCAATATATAATATAATATATAATAGTGTGACCGAATCACTAACCAATTAACCAACTAACTAACGAACTAACAAAAAAACTAACCAACTAACTAACTAACTAACTTATCCGGACCGTTCCACACTAGGTGGAATCGACCACAAGTATCATCCTTTTACAATCTGTTTCATTTTAAAGCATCTGAAGTTTTAACATAGCAAGATCATTACGAATCACTTCATCTCACGTCTTCTTCAACCGTCCCCTATTTTTCCTACTTTCCAACGGATCGCTTGATGATGATGATGCTGATTATTTTAAATATCATCTTCAGTTAGCAACATCAAAAAAGATGGAGTAACATGATTAAAACTGGTTGAATAGATGGGAGAAATACAAACACAAACTAAATGAAAGATGTCCAATGTCATGCTTCATACACCTAACTCCCAAATAGTTAAAGTGGGGCCCATTGTACGAAAAACACAAGAAAGTAATACATTCAAACATGTGAGAGATCCTATACCTGAAAAGGAAGAATCTTCTGCTTTTCACGGTCATAAGCAACAAGTTCACCATCCAGAACAAATGAACTGACAGATGGCTTCTTCAACCTGCAATCTCTGACATTAATGGTCAGAACTGCCATATGATCAGGTGACATATTGTTCAACAGTTGCAAAAGGGTCACTGAATAATCTTTTGATAAAATTCTCACATGCAGAACATACAAACATACAGAAATATTCCACAACCAGAGCCTCAATTCCAATAGCACACGAATGTCAGTTAGCAAGTTCGCCTGCCAGAAATTTGCCTCTCTTGCTCAAAGAACAATCTAAACGGAAGCAAGATACAAATTTAGGCACCAGTCGCACCACACTACAGCATCTTGTTTTATGTGATAATGCAAGAAAGAAACTTAACTACATTTGAGCAACGAGAGAAATATCAAGGAAAGCAATGCACAAGACAGTATTTCCTCACAAAGGAAACTTATCACAGATAAGATTCACAGTTCCAAAGAGAAAGAAATCCCAATCGGCCAGCAAAAGCACCTAATGGTGCTACAATCAAAAATATTATCGATTATCTGAACGGCGAGACCAAAGTCCATGGCAAATGAAGTGCCAAAAAACAAGTAAAAATAAAAAACTGGAGCATTTGCAAATATAAATCACTCAGCTGAGCCCTTATGATAAACAGTACGACACTTTGCAGAAGCAAGATTAAGGTCTTGACCAATAGTCATCTATCTGAACAAGTACGCCACAGAGTGAAGACAAATCTCTGCCTTGCCATAAAGAAGACAACCATTCACACGAAGGCCACTGTGACAAGATGCATTTGTTTGTGCTAATATATCAAGTTCTCCAATGGAGGGGGAATGAAAACAAAAGGTCACTGAATAAGTACACTACAAAAGTACACTTTGCAGGAGCAGAAGAAACATCTTCGCCTATAGTCATCTATCTGTACACCACAGAGTGAAGATGAATCTTCACCATGCAATAAAGAAGACAAGCATTCAAACGAAAGAATCACTAGAACATACAAATAAGCAATAAATGCGATATAATAGTGGTGTCTCTACATCAAATATTCTAGAAGAAAATGATTTAGACATTCAATTTCTCTTTCATTCAGATTGCTACATTTACAATATTACAATACCTTGCTACCATGATCAAGCTGACGCTTTTACTGCTTTACATGACAAGCAGCTTGGCTATAACAAGTGGCTTCTCCCCTAATGTTGATAATTCAAAACTTGATCATACTCGATTTGAGAAGCCCAAGACAAACTCGGGACCCTTTCATGTGCTTGTTTAGTCAACAAGTCCAACTTAGAGGACTTGATATATTTCTTCTAGCGATAAAGTACCGACTATTGAGCACAGCCCATCCTAAAATATTAAGAGCTTCATTGGACTTAGTTCTTGGCCCATGAGGTGACTGAGCTAATTCAAGCTTACTCGTAAATTCTTCAATTACCAAGCTGTGCCAATAATACCACCTCTGAGTTTCATAGCCTAATTGGCTGCACAAAACTTGAAAGCAAATATTAACATGCTAAACAATCAATCATAGTCTCCCGTTCACAAAATACCACTAGAGGAACATTTTGCTAGTAGTCGAGCCATTTTCATGCATAATTTTTGGTTCAACAGAGGGAATAGCCATTCACTTACTTATACCACACACATGAAGCAACATCATTAACAGGATAAGCAATTATACAATGATTAAATCTTTCACAACTAAAAACATTCGCTAAACTTGGGTACTATTGTTACCAATATCAAAACTTCTAGAGAACTACCTTTTTACTACATCAACGACATCAGGAAACTTTCCAGTATTTCGTTCAGCATTTCGACTGTATATTTCAACTGAGCCGTCCTCCATGAAGTGAATCTGTCTTCAATAGCAAAGTTATGCACTGAAAAAGAAAAAGATGTATCCTCCATCCACATGATAGGAAGACAAAACCAACTTGGCTGCAATGGTAACATTAGATTACCTGAGCACGCTCACCATCATACTTGTATTCGCATGTAAAAACCATACCATGAAATTTTGCGACAACTTCAGCTACACCTTTAGTGGGCTTTGCCAACATAGGTCCAATTGGAACACCTGGCGTGAAGGTACACATCTTCAGTAGATCCCATACACCATTATTTAGAAGAGCAGGGATTATTTCATCATAGATAGGAAGCACGGAGTATACTTGTTTTACAATCTTAGCAGCCTGAGAGACAAAGAAAGCACATATCTGATGAGATGATCAAGAAAAATGTAGATTGAAAATATCAAGCATGCAATGATTAGGGATTGCAAATATAGTTGACAGAAAAATCTAATAATAAACCAAAAGAAAGGAGAGGCATAGGGCTCATTGTCAAAGAAACAATTCCATTAAGAAGCTCAAGTTTATGGTAAGAGCATCCGTATTGGTACAGAGAAAATTTAGAGATTTTTAGAATGTAAATAGTGAGAGTATTGTGTAATGATTATTTAAATGTGAATGAAAAAATAGAAGGTGAAATCGTGAATAGTAAGAGTATTGTGTAATGATTGCTAAGAGAAACTCAAAACAAAGCTCTAAAGTGTGAGTTTTGGATTGAGAAAGATGGAAATTTACAGATTTTTAGAGTGTGAATAGTGAAAGTATTGCATAATGATGGTTTGAGTGTGGATGGAAAAATAGAGGGTGAATAGTAATAGAGAAATTTTTTGGACCAATACGGATGCTCTAAGAGACCTGATAAAAGGTTTTATACTTTAACATGTCCCTTCGCGTGAAAGCTCACTTGATTTGATGTGGAACTATACACAGGTGCACACGAATAACAATAACAACAACAATATAACGACAATTGGGGGTAACGAGATTCAAACTCATCACTACTTGCTCAAACTAGCTTTCATACCATGTGAAGTAACAAACTCTACCAGAAGCTCAAGCTTATGATAAGAGACCCAAGAAATGATTTTATACTTTAACAATCATCATATGGCAAAATGGCAGACAAACAATGCAATGAGATGTCACTTCATATTCTATGACAAAGATGGAGAATGCAAAAAGGAATAACAACATTCAACCAAAATGGAGAACCAACCCACCTCTTCTAGTGGAGACTGAATGTTTGAAGGTGGCACTGAATGTTTCTCAGCATATACAGCTGCTTGTCCAAGAGCTGATAATAGAGTTTTCTCAGCTGAACCAATCCGCAATTTTGCCTGCAAGCAAGCACACATCTCAGGGAAAGTGAAAGAAAAAAAGAAAAGGTGAGGCAGTGAAGAAAATGGGAAAAAATAAAAGTATCACTGATCAATCAGATTAAAAAAATATGCAGAAACCCAATTTGCCATAACAATGGCAGAGCACTGTTATCCTTATTGTTTGCATCTTCTCCGATAACTAGAGAGTAGAGGAGCAGGGTATAAGTCGCAATGGTAAGAAGAGGTTCTTAATCTATTCATGGCTAATACCACCAAACAAAGTCGGTATACAATCCAGAAACATCAAAGACCTGGAGTAACCGAATCAAGTACACAGGCTCAGAATCTTTGGCTGCAACAAGGAGTGATTTGATGTAGTTCTTTTTCCTTTCTTGACTATCCTTTCCTGATGCCTATCAGAAGTCAAAGCAGCAAAATTAGTTTACTCTCACTTGCCCCATTGTTTTCATATACCCTCACGAATCTTTTAAAACATAAAGCAGCTACACTTTATAAGAATTTAGAAGGTGGCCCGCAGTTGAACTACTGAAAGTACAATGGAAATACAGCAGACAGAACATGAAAGAACACTTATTCAAAGTAAACACTGCACCTTTGCAATCATCAGGAAAATGTCAAAAACGCGAGCAACAGTCAATGGAGCAGGTTGGAGCATAGTAGTTTGAGATGAACGGCTAGCTTTAGCAACAAATCCCAAGTCCCCAAGGTCCTACATTCATAAAAGAGAAACATGAGAACCAAATTCAGGTAGATGAAAAATGAAGCAAGCAGTAGTGTTCAGTTAGCCTAGTCACCAAGGGAAAACAATATTTTCTGTAGTTGTAAACTTCTTTCAGCAAGCAAAAAAAGTTAATAAGAGACAAGTCTGATGTTTGGGGTAGTATAATTGTTCAAGGAGTAGTAACTCATATCACGGGAGGAAACTTTGCGCAAAGTTCCATTTACGGTGGCTTCGCGATTTCTTGTCACTGCCACTGCTACAGGACAAAGTGGAGGACAGTATTCTATGATCACTAAACTGAGAATAAAAGGATCACTTCTCCCCATTCCCTTATTCCTCTCCAAATGCATCGCAGAGAGATCGACAACAAAATGAGCAATCGATATGATTCACCACGAGCAATTGCCACATTTATCTCAAATTAAAATATATTAATACACACATAACTTAAGCAGCAGCAACAACCCCAAATGACAACTCCAGCACAAAATACATAATACGAATCAGCCATATCCCATAAGTAATGGCAACAGACAACACTAAGCTTCTTAAGTCATGCTTGATAAATAGTAGCATTCATCATGCTCAAGTACTAGCAAGGATGGTGCCTATGATTCAAAAACAGTTGCAACTTTTTCCAAACCAACCACCTGGAAAATATACTGCCTGATAAAGAATAAACCCCTCAGACAGGTCAGGTAACATGTGAAAACAAACAAAAGTCCGAAAACTGGACATCACAGGTGAAGAAGTATAGTGGCACATAGTCTATGATCAATATACACCCTAAAATTCATCAATGCCAAATGAATGAACTTCAGCTTATACTGCATCTACGATACAATCACTATGCACTACACAACCGCGTACAGTTTGGAAAAAAACCATAAGTGCTACGGTTTAAGACCGATATACACTACAGATCACAATTCAAGCTACATCAATAAAATTCACCTTGTACTGCTTCTTAATGTGTTCTTCTTTTCGTCCACATGCCTCTGCCAATGCCTTGATAATCGAGGCATCCCCAATGCCAAGCTCTAATCCCTTATGTGCTGGTGCAATCTTGTTTGCCAAGAGATACACAACGGCCAACAGGTCATTTGGTGTGGTGGCGATGACCGTCCTCAACAGATTACATACAATATTTGTAATCGCAATCCGACGTGTATCCCCAGCTACTAAATCAAGGGCCTTGGCAATAAACAGAAAAGGAATCCTCTCACCATCCTCCCACCAGGCCGCCGATCTGGGCTCAAACTCGGCAGCCTCCTTCTTCAAATTCTCGACTCTAGCATCCACATTAACCTCCTCAACTTTCCCCTTCTTCTTGCCATCAAGCTTCTGCAATTCATTCTTTGCAACCTTGGCCTCCGGTTTCGTTCCGGCTGCTGCAGCAATCTGTTTCTTCAGCTTCGCATCCGACTTGGGGGAACCCGAACTAGGGTTTTCGGGTCCGGGTTCAGGGGATTTCCGCTTCTTTGGAGATTTCGATTTGGGGGAACTGGAATCCGGTGCGTTACGGGGTACCGGCTCGGGGGATTTGCGTTTCCTTGGAGATTTCGATGTAGGGGTACTGGAATCAGGTGGGTTACAGGACACCGGCTCAGGGGATTTCTCTTTCTTGGGAGAGGCGGTCCGGTTGTCGGGCTTCCTAATCGACGGATTGGGGGAATCGGAACTAGGGTTTTGAGATTTGGGGTCAGAGGATTTGCGTTTTGGGGGAGAATTTGGGTTCTGTGGTTGAGGTTTCTGCTTCTTGGCGGCTGCACGGGCGCTGGACATGAGAGCATCGAAAGCAGATCGTGGGGCAGACATGGTGATGCAGTGAGGGTTGGGGAATGGAAGAGAGAGCTGGAGGGATTTGGAGAGGAGAGATCTGAGAGGGGGAGAGAGAGGGTTGTGAGTGAAGCGAAGACTAAGGCATGAGCGGACTGTGAACATGAAAGTTCAAACGAATGGGGAATGGGTGTTGGTGTGCAAGAAGAAGCAAGAAGGTGACTCGTCCTTGTCTGGGAGACGATGAACGGGAACTAATGGCGGGAAAGGGGAGAGCGCTTGACGAAGATGAACTATCCTCTAATTTTGTCTCGTCAGCTCTAGTTCGACGACATTAATTTGTCTCGTCACATTAATTTGTCTCGTCACTCTAACAAAACGCATATTGAGCATCTTAAACGTAGCAGCTCAATTTACTAAACATAACACTTTCTAAAAAAAAAAATTAATTTTATTCCTGATCTTATAAAATAATTACAAGATTGTCATTGTCTAATATATATACGAAAAATA
>JAOWBR010150143.1:6753-22940 GCA_028571145.1 Dionaea muscipula
ATAAGGAGATTCATCGCTTAGTATGGATGAAGGGAGCCGATTAATGATATGAACCTCAGTTGCAAGAGCTTCATCCCAAAAATGAGGAGGTACTAGGGACTCAAGAAGCAATGATCGAACCATATCAAGGAGATGACGATTTTTTCGTTCAGCGACCCCATTCTGTTGTGGGGTATTAGGACATGTTCGTTGAGATAGTATGTCATTCTGTTCAAGGTATTCTTGAAATGTATTTGATGTGTATTCCCCTCCTGAGTCAGACCGTGAGATTTTAATTGTGGTGTTGAATTGTGTTTTGACTAGAGCAAGGAATATTTGAAAAACACCAAACACTTCTGACTTGTGACGTAAGAGGTACACCCAGGTAAAACGACTATAGTCGTCAATGAACGTAACAAAATATTTGAAGTGGGCGTGGGATATGACTGGAGAAACACCCCATACGTCACTGCGAACAATTTGGAATGGTTCGGTGGTAGAGGCATCATGAGACGGGAATGGTAGGGTCTTGCCCTTAGCCATTTTGCAGTTGGAACATTCAAAGTTAAGATCCATAGGAGATGTAAGTTTATTATTGTTCAACAACCCAGAATTCAAGACAGAAAGCATAGTATGAGAATTTGGATGATCGAGTCTATGATGCCATAGAAGACATTGGTTATTAATGGAAGCGGAAAACGAAGACAACTCTTTCGATTCCTTGGGCAGTGTAAACAGGCATCCGTATTTAGGCCCCTTTGCTATTATCTTCCCTGACACCTGATCGTGCACAACACAACCAGAACGGGTAAAAGATGCATGATAATTTGAATCAATCAATTGTCCAACAGAGATGAGGTTGGCAGTTAATTTTGGTGAGTAAAACACATCGGTTATGGGAGTGGAGGGGAAATCACCAACACCTTTGATACCAATTTTATGTCCACCTGCTGTATGAACTTGGGTGTTACCCATGTATTTTTTTATATTGGTCAGAGTAGGAGTGAATGTCATGTGACTTGATGCACCAGAATCCAAAAACCAAAGGCTAAGAGAGGGAGTAAGTGGAGAACCATGTGTACTAGTAAGACCAAGGGTTGAAAATGCTGATTGAATCATTTGTTGGACATGTTAAGTTGTGAGAGGCATAGATGACTGGCTAGGGTCGACTGGATTGACAACAGGCATAAGAGGCTGGCTAGTGGCAACACCAAAATGCACACCAGGAGTTGAATTGGGTTGAACTGTAGTTGTATGAAGTGCCTTTTGCTGTCGGTTTGCTGGACAAGTTCTACATTCATATATAATGTGACCTTTCTTTTAGCAGTAGCTGCAAAGTTTCTTTGGGCATTGATTTGCATTGTGCCCATACTCCTTGCAATCGTAACACTGGACATTGCTCATATTCCTTCCCCTTTGATTAATCACGGCAGAACATGCTGCATGATGGACATTGGTGTGTTGTTCAAGTGTGGCCTGAGTGTGAGTACGCTGCTCTTCTCGAAGTAACTCATTCAAGCATATATCAAGAGAGGGACTTGGTGTTTGAGATAGAAGGTGTGCACGAACAGACTCAAGGTCTTGCCTTAATTTCATAAGGAACTGATCTCGCTGACTTGTCAGATGCACTGCTTGAACAACTACTAGAGCCTCAGCTGGAACAGATGCATAGACTATCCCTACATACTCGGTCCATAGGTTCATGAACCCAGAATAGTATTGTTGAATTGTCTTCTTGCCTTGATTATAATTAGCAATCTCGTATTCTAATTGGAATCGTCTAGCAGAACTCTCCTGATGGTATACTTTTTTCAGGTACTCCCACTTCTCCTTAGAGGTTTTGTATGAGCGCAAATTGAGGATAATAGATGGGTCCATGGTGGATAAAATCCAACTCATTAGTCGAGCATCTTTGGCTTCCCATGTCGCAGCTCCTGCGGCATTAGTGAGCTTTGTAATTGTATCATCAATATGCCCCCACAGCTCCTTCCCTTTCACATAAATCTGAAACTGAAATTCCCAAGCAAAGTAATTGGTTCCTGTGAACTTAATACAAGAGAACTCTGACTTTTCTGGATCTTACATATTAGCAACTCTGTGTGTTTGAAGCAAGAAAATAACAAGAGAACTATGGATAGTGAGATCAAGGAATACTGTGCTGGATCAATCAAGCTCTGATACCATGACAAAAATAACAAGGGACCATGCTTTGATTGAAGTGTCTCATCAAGGGACAATGGTAAAGGCTCTCCTATAGAGAGGGATTAGAAATCCTAAGGGTCAGATGCATAGTACATAGTAAATATGCATGTGACTCTTCTTATACTACATTAATGGCATATAATGTATGTATGTGACTCTTCGTTATCCGCAGCAGATGAAGCATCCAAGGTAGATGAAAGATCAAGCAGATGAAGAGCTTTATCGTTGACAACCTAGCCACCCCTCTCCCCTTTATTGATTCAGTCACCGCCATTCTTATCGACTTTGAGCAACGCATGAAGTGCGCCCCGACGGTTCTCTCAATGGTGGCTTTTGCTGTTAGTATGGACTTGCAGCCTTCTCCCTCCAATGGCCGCAACTTCGGCCGCGGCACTCAGCTGCTCAGTCGTCAGGGTCTCTCCCGCGACATCAGTTCTCGTGGTTGTAGTCAACATGGTAGGGGCCCCATCTACCAAAGAGCACCCCTTGTTCCTGGAGACCCAACCTTTGTTTATTGTTATAAATGCAGTTACCCGAACCATGAAGCTAATGTTTGCGAGGCTATTACACCGGCTACCTCCATAACCCAAGCATTCACTGCCCTTCATGTCGCTGATCGCGACCCTGCGTGGTATCCTGATATTGGAGCATCTCATCATATGACTTCAGATTCTTCTCTCTCTAAAGGTATGCCGAAATATACTGGTTCTGATTTCGTTATTGTTGGTAATAGTACTAGCATACCTATTACTTCAAGTTGCCATATTCGTATTACTCCCTCTCTAATTTTGGAGAAAATTCTCGTTGTTCCTCACATTCAAAAAAACTTATTGAGCGTCTCAAAATTCATTGAACAAAATAATTGTTGCGTCATATTTTATCCTTTAGGTTTTCTTGTCAAGGACTTGCAGATCGGAAAAGTTCTACTCTCCGGTCCTAGAGATGGTGCCCTCTATCGCCTCTCCCCCAATAAAGGCGTATCACCTACAACCATTTGTTTTCACAGCAATACGAACATTGGCGGACTTTGGCATGCACGGTTAGGACACCCGTCCTCTCGGACACTCCGGCTACTCGCTCAAGACCTCCAGTTATCTCCTTCCGTTAATAAACATTTTTGTCAAAGTTGCAAATTGGATAAAAGCTCAAAAATTCCATTTATTCGCCGAACTTATTCTAGTGTCAACTTTCATACATTGAATAGCGATGTTTGGGGTCCTTCCCCGGTTATTTCAATTGATGTTATCGTTATTACTTGTTTATTATTGATGAGTGTTCTCGTTCACATGGTTGTTTACGCTTCGCCATAAATCTAAAGTTGCTGATATATTCATTGCATTTATCAAATTGATTCAACGGCAATACAATGCCTTTGTAAAAGTTGTGCAAACAGATGGAGGTGGGGAATACATTGCTAAGCCACTTCAATCATATTATGTCCTGTCCGGGAACTCTGCAGTAGAATGGCATTGCCAACCACAAGCATCGGCGTATCATCGAGACCGAGCTCACTCTATTAGCCCACTTTCGCCTCCCTCAGGAATATTGGAGTTATGCTTTCTCCACATCAGTATTTCTTATAAATCGTCTTCCATTTGAATCTCTCCCCGGTCGGGCCCCTTACCAAATCTTCTTGGGGTATTCTGCACAGCACAAAGGATACCGGTGTCTTGATCCATCCACCGGGCACCTCTACATTTCGCGTCATGTCTCCTTTAATGAGGACTCCTTCCTCTCAGTTACTGTCACCAGCAGTCGCCCGCTATCACAACCCACTCAGTTCACTATCAAGCCCCTGTCATATCGCCGGCTACCAAGTTCTCTGGCAGCACTGCTGCTCCCTACACCAATCCACAGCCCTGCTATTTCCACACCACCTCTGCGAATTAACACTTCCCCCGTTGTTTACCATCGACGTGGCAACCAGCTGCCACCTGCCCATCACATCCTGGCACCACCACAGTTTACCGAGCCCACTACACAGCTTATGGAACCACCTTCTGCTGCTGCAACTCATGCTTCTGCAAGTGACCCACCTTCAGCAATCCCTGTTTCAGCAGGTGACTCACCTTCTACTGCTGAAATTCAGGATTCTGAAATATATGCTTCAGCAAGTGACTCATCCTCTCATGCTGAAATCCATGCTTCATCAGCACCTACCTTGCCTACAACTGCAGCCCACCCTTCGACAGCTCCTCTACATTCCATGGTCACCCGAAGTCGAGTCGGTACTCGAAAGCCATGAGTCCTGTATGCCGTCAAATACCCTGTACCGCAGGCCTTACTTGCTGCCTATACCGATCTCCCTCCGGAACCACGGTCCTACAAGCAGGCAGCAGCTCACCCACAGTGGGTAACCGCTATGGAGGTCGAATACAATGCTCTTCTCCGCAACAAAACCTAGACTCTTGTTCCATATCACCCCTCCATGAATGTCGTCAGGAGCAAATGGGTCTACCGACTCAAACTGGAGGCGGATGGATCGACTGCTACAAACTCGGTTAGTAGCACAGAGATTCAATCAACGACCGAGCTATGACTTTGATGAAACTTATAGTCCGGTTGTCAAACCAGGCACAATTCAACTTGTCTTATCCTTAGCCGTTTCCCATAACTGACCATTATGCCAATTTGATGTGACCAATGCCTTCCTCCATCGGGAGCTCCAAGAAACAGTATATCTTAGATAACCTATTGGTTTTGTCAATCCCTCACTACCCAATCATGTTTGTCGGCTCCACAAAGTCCTTTATGACTTAAAACAAGCTCCACGAGCATGGTTTTAGAAGTTCGCCACCTATTTACTCCGGCTTGGCTTTCAAGGTTGCCCCCATGATACATCATTCTTCATTTGGCACCGTGGATCTGACTTAATACTCCTACTCATCTACGTCGATGATGTCATTCTCACAGACAGCTCCACCATCCTCCTGCAACGGCTTATCACCAGTTTGTCTACATCTTTTGCAATGGACCTTGGGTCCCTGCACCTCTTCCTCGGCTTGGAAGTACAGCGCACGTTTGCCCGCCTCACATTGTCTCAAACAAGATATCGCTGCAACTTCTGGACACATTCGGCTGAATCGGATGCACGCCAATTTCAACCCCGCTAGTTGCCAGTGTTCATCTCTCGATTGGTGGGTGGTAAGCACCGGGAGGTCGTTAGATTCCCGGTGCCTTTAAACACCAAAGATAATAGCTTTTATACTTGATAAGTGCTGATGATTCTCGAGACTATTGCGCTAACTACAGGTAGAAAGCAGCAAGCCCGAGGTCGATCTCACAGAGATTGTGATTCGGATAAAGTCGACTCAAGATGTTATAGGTGCAGTTCAATGGAAAGAAAAATAAAATAAAGCCAGTAACGGAGGAGGGTTTCTACAACTAAGAGAAGCGGAACAACAGAAGTAACAGAACAAAGGAAAGTAAAACAGAAGTTACAAAAGCAGCAACTGATCACAAAGAGTGAAATCAACGGTTGTTAACACAAACAAGGAAAAAACAACGGAATAACACAGAACAAAGAAATAGCGACACGAACAAGGAACATAATGTAAACGGATGATTGATGGAGCGAGAGCTGAAGAAATGCAGGTGTAGGGCACATGAATATTAGTGACAACTCACTGATATAATGAAGACCACAGAGGGATCAAATCTCCACCTCTAGTGTGTCTACAAAAGCAGCGACTATAGAGGTTTTCTTCCTAAGCTAGGTACACTACGTCAGTCAGTCTATAATCAAGGTAGTGAGGCTTGGTCCACACTCAACTACCCATTCACCTCTCTCGTGAACCAATCAGAGATATTCACCTCCGAAGGGAGACCTTTCCTCAATAGTCAACTATAAGAAGAAGAGACAATGACTGAATCGGATTTAGAAAAGATGAGTGTTGAGGATTAAGTCCAATCTCAAACTATACTTAAAGACAACTCAATGCCTAAGTACTCACCTGATGAACACCTCACACAACAACGTCAGTTAATGGCAGTCAGGGAGCATGGTTAAAGATTCGATCAGGTCCACTTAAACTGTCAAAGATGAAGCAGAAGCAGCTAACTTTTAAGGCAATTCAATACCTAAATACCCACCTAAACAATACCTAACAAAAGCAACACTCTCATTAACGACGATCAGGGAGCTTAATTGAAAGTCTAACATGGACCGTACGAACAATTAACAATGATGCACAAGTTATAATGAGAGAGATGAGGAGAACACTCTGCTTAACAAAGTCAGAGAACTTGCCACAAACTTACAACAAAATAGAGTTAAAAGAGGCAATTACGAGTAATAAAGGCTCAGAATAAGAAAAGGGTATGAGTTACCACCTACTCATCTTTGCTTGAATGTTTGGTAATTACTACTTGGACTTTAGTGATAACAACCCCCCAAAACAACCACAACAGAACTCTTTACCTTTTTAGCACAGAAACATAGACATTAATGTGGTTAAGGTGAGAGCTTTGTTCATGCAAGAGTGATGAGAAACCATTGATGCACGTGTGTGGAGAATGGTGGTTGTGGAATGGTGGATGCAATGCAAGAACACAAAGAACATAACACAAAAGTGGAAGAGAAAGTAGAAATTTAACTAAGGATAGAAAATATGACAAACTGTCATACGTTATGCACTAAGTCAAATAGGCAGACCTTCTACAAGGGATACTGAACTCTCTTTTTATAGACAAAATTCTATTGTGACCTAGTTTTTCAACCGCTATTACAAAGGTGCAGATGGTCAACAGATGTACGACTCAGATTGAGTTACATAGACTCATCAGTACTTTATAAAGATTTAGAGAATAATCAACTAATACTCGATAGTCTAAAAGAAATTATTTTGACCATCGGGTAAGAAGATGTGTTGGGAAGGCAATTCCCCTTTTCGTGGCAGTTGAATCATTCCAAGTTGTCGCTTTAGTGTGTCAGTTTGTACTTATCTCTGTGGCATCTTGTGGATGGTTCTTTCTCAAAAGTTGTTGGCAACGGTCTCCAAAGTCAACAATTGAGGCGGAGAAAGTATAGAAGAGTAATCTTTGACGCTCATTTATTGTGTTGAGCTTCCGCCGCTCATTTCTTTGAGTAGAAGATCCGGCGCACATTTCTCTTTAGTCGCTCATTTCGTTGAGTGGAGCTTCAGTAGCTCCTTTCTCATTTTTGATGTCTGGCGCATATTTGTTGAGATAAAAATTAGGCGCTCTTCTCGAGATTTGTCTTCATTGAATAAGTGCGACTGATGTTGTGGTGCCATAGAGTAGTGACTCCTTTATTCAATCGCTCCGGATAGCTTTGGTTGATCATGCCAAGAGCCATTTCAGCGACTGGTTTTGAACTTGAGTTGCTGATTTTTGTGATTGTGTACAAACTTGAATAAAATACGGAAAAACTTGATCTTTTGTCAAATAGGTCTAAAAGAGAGCATTATTGGAGGAAAATGATATAGATAAGCACGTTAAAAATGGGTTTATCAGTGGGTCAGAACAACTGTCCGAACCCACTATCTATCGCCAAATGGTGGGTTCCCTACAATATTTAACTCTGAGTCAGCCATATATTGCCCATGTCGTCAGCCATGTAGGCCAATTTATGCACAAGCCTACTATCGCCCATCTTGAGGTTATCAAGCGTATCTTCCGATACATTAAAGGTACTCTGTCATTGAGGTTACATTTTCACCGTTCCGTTGATTTTCTCTTCGAACCTACTCCGACGCAGGTTGGACAGGGTGCCCTTACACTCGCTGCTCCATCACAGGTTTTGTCGTCTTCCTCAGTCCCATTCTTTTATCTTGGGCATCTAAGAAACAATCCACAGTGTCTAGATCCAGCACTGAAGTTCAGTACCGTGCCTTGGCTACTAGTGTAGTAGAGACCATATGATTCGTCCGTCTTCTTCGCCATCTCGGGCCCTTGGCCTCACCTCGCCTTCTCCGCCCACTATTTTTTGTGACAACATCAGCGCACTGCATCTCTCCTGCAATCCAGTCTATCACAGTCGCACCAAGCACATCGACATTGATGTGTATTTCATTCGGGACCATGTCCAAAATGGCACGATCAAAGTGGCTCACATTCCTAGCACAAACCAAGTCGCAGATGTGTTCACCAAAGCATTGCTTGCATCGTGATTTGCCATCAGCTTGTGGTGTGATGTGAGTGAACCTTCAGCCGCTGCACCAAGTCCGAGAATGGAGGCCAAGGTTAGGGATCTGCAAATCATTCAGGCCCATAAAATCAACAAATAATTGGGTAAGGATAAGCATAGGGTTGTAACTGACAATATCGTAGATTCTCTTTTGATCTTAGACACACACTAAAAATATACGACTTGGAGACGAATTGAAAACATAGTTGCTTCTTCTTCCTGATTTGGTATATCATTTCTCACACAATTGCGCCGCAGGTATCTTTTGACTTTTATCATTCATGAGAATTCAACCCTAATTCTCGGGTTTTTGATTAAAACATCAACTGTCTTTGAGTTCGAATTGGAATTTTTATTCAGTTGAAAATTTGAGAATTATTTTCTTCTCGCGGTTTAAAAAATTTGCACGAATTTATGGGATTGATGATTTTAAGAACAAATTCATCCTTTTAATTATCGGTGTTTCTCATGGTCATTTAATATACTAATTTAATTTATTAATAATTATATTACTAATTGTTATGAGTTTGGTTTAGTAAGGGTTTTTTTAGTATTTGACATTTGTAGTATATTAACTATTTTGTCAATGAGGAAAATGCAGATTTTTCATTATTTTCTCTACATGGTATCAGAGCCACCACTACCAAAACCTCATCCCAAACCCTAAAACACCTAGCCCAGCCACCATCCACCACCTGTTATAGTCGCCTTCGGCCACCACCCAGCCGGACCAACACCACAACTAACTAGCCTAGTCGTCGGCGACCTCGGGGAAGGAGAAGCAGAGCCCATCCCCGACGGCCATCGCACGCAGTGCGAGCAGCCCAATTCACCTGACCCGCGGCTACGCAGGGGCTCAAACCCATCACTTCGTGTCGATTTCTTCGATTTTGATCACATGGGGTGGTAGAGCATCCCCAGATCTACACTCCGCGTGAACCGCTCGACGATCCTCCGCCGCACGTGCGTCCACGCGCCGCCCGAATCTTCCGCGCGTGACCCCCACGTGCCACCTCCTGGCCCACGCGCCGCTGCCGGCCGACAGTCCCATGTGACAGCTTGTTCTCCTCCCGCTGGACATTTTTTGTCCTCTTCTATCATTCACATTTGCCCTCTATTTCCATGTTTTTTTTTGCCTTGTCTAAGCTCTATTTTTTTTTGATCAAGGAAGCTCTATTTTCTCCACCTTTTATGTTGATATTCATACACAGACTCTCTTCCTATTCGTATGCTCCGATATGGTAATGTCCATGAGTACTTCTCTTCTCAGTTTACTGCTTTCAGGACTCAGTATGGTATTATTCATCAGTCTTCTTGTCCTAATAAACCCTCAGAATGGGGCTGCGGAGCGCAAGAATCGTCATTTGTTGGAGGTGACTCATGCTCTTATGTTTCAGATTGGGGTGCCTAGGATATTTTGCAGTGAAGTAGTATTAACTGCTGTGTATTTGATGAATCGGATGTCGTCGTCTGTTCTTCAGAGGAAGATACCCTTCCATGTGTTATTTCCTTCTCAGTCGCTTCATCCTATGCCTCTTCGTGTTTTTGGCTATGTATGTTATGTTCGGGATATTCGGCCCACTCTCATAAAGTTGGATTCTAAGTCTTTGCGGTGCATCTTTTTGGGATATTCGCGCACGCAGAAGGGGTATCAATGCTACTCTCCTGAGTTGAGGTGATTTTGTATTTCTGTTGACATTGTATTCAATGGGGCTACCTCATTTAGGTCTTCTTCATCCTCACTTAGGCCACCATCTGAGTCATCCTCTTTTGTGGATGATCTTCTCATCTACGAGTTGGTTCCGATTTCGTTGTCGTCGTTATCTGTTCCGGCTTCTCCACATAACCCTTCTCTACTTGAGAAGGGGTATCAATGCTACTCTCCTGAGTTGAGGTGATTTTGTATTTCTGTTGACGTTGTATTCAATGGGGCTACCTCATTTAGGTCTTCTTCATCCTCACTTAGGCCACCATCTCAGTCATCCTCTTTTGTGGATGATCTTCTCATCTACGAGTTGGTTCCAATTTCGTTGTCGTCGTTATCTGTTCCGGCTTCTCCACTTAACCCTTCTCTACCTGAACCGCCACCCGCCCTTCCTCTTCGGGTGTATACCCGCTGCCCTCATTAGGTCGTCATTGATCAGTTGGACCATCTTGGTTTGGATTCTTCACTGGTTGCTCCTGGTTTTGATCCTGCACAATCTACTATGGCTTTATCACCGGCCGCTCCTACGTCCTCTCCATCCTATGATTTGGATCTTCCGATTACCCTATGGAAAGGCCAGCGTAGTTGTGCTACGTATCCTATGTCCGCTCCTCTCTCTTATGCTCGGATATCTTCTTCTTTGCAAGCATTTGTCTCTTCTTTAGACTCTATTTTTGTTTCTCGATCTTTATCTGAAGCTCTCTCTTTTCTTAGGTGGTAGCAGGCAATGTGCGAAGAGATGGAGGCCCTTGAGGTTAATCAGACCTGAGATCTTGTTCCCTTACCTCCTTGGAAGAAGGCTATTGGTTGTAAGTGTGTCTTTGCTGTGAAGGTGAATCCAGATGGATCTGTTGCTCGTCTCAAGTCCCGTCTAGTGGCCAAAGGATGTTCTCTGGTGTATGATATTAATTACACCGACACTTTCTCTCTTGTTGCGAAATTGACGTCTGTCTGTCTACTCATTTCTCTTGCTACCTCTTCTGGATGGTATTTGCACCAATTGGATGTGAAGAATACATTTCTTGACGGTGATCTACAGGAGGAGGTATATGTGGAGCAACCTCCAGTGTGTATTGCTCAGGGGGAGTCTGGGCATATTTGTCGCTTCAAGAAGACTTTATACGGATTGAAACAGTCTCCTAGAGCTTGGTTTGGGAGGTTTAGCTCTGTGGTTCTCGACTTGGGCCTGCGAAGATCAGCAAAGGACTATTCAGTATTCTATCAACATCCCAGTGCTAGGTGCATTCTTGTTATGGTATATATTGATGATAGTGTTATCACTGGGAGTGACAGCTCAAGGATTGCTTTCTTGAAGATGTTTCTTCGGCGCCATTTTCAGACTAAAGACCTTGGGTCTTTGAAGTATTTTTTAGGTATTGAAGTATCTCGCTGCAAGCGTGAGATTTTTCTGTCCTGATGTAAGTATGCTTTACTTATTGCAAGATAGGCATGCTTGGTACTAAACTAAGTCATACTCCAATGCTTCCCGAGGTGAAACTTTTGCTTGTTGTAGGTGATGTATTTGATGATTTAGATAGATACAGGAGATTGGTGGGCAAATTGAATTATCTTGCCATCACTCATCCTGATATTGCTTTCTCAATGAGTGTTGTTAATCAGTTCATGTCTGATCCCGAGTTCCTCATTGGGAAACAACTGTGTATATTCTTATGTATATTAAGGGATATCTTAGTCAGGGATTGCTCTATAGTGATCATGGCCACAAATGCATTGAGAGTTTTTTTTTTTTTTTTGCGGATTGAGCTGGTTCACCCCTCTGATCAAAAGTTCACCACCGATTATTGTGTGTTTATTGGTGGCAATTTAGTCTCTTGGAAGAGTAAGAAGAAACTTGTTGTGGCTCATTCTAGTGCAGAGTCCGAGTATCGGGCTCTTGCTCATGCTACTTGTGAAGTCACTTATCTTCGTCGGTTACTTGATGAGTTGCAGTATCCAGCTTCTTGGCATATTCAGTTATGGTGTGACAATCAATCCGCCATCCATATTGCATCAAATCCAGTATTTCATGAGAGGACAAAGGATGTTGAGGTCAATTGTCATTTTATACGAGAAAAGTTCCAAGGAGGTGATATTGTGTTGAATCATGTGAATACTATTGATCAACTTGCAGGTATTCTTACCAAGTCTTTAGTAGGTAGTCGGGTTGAGTTTATTTGTAACAAGTTGGGCATCATTAATATCTATATTCCAACTTGAGGGGGAGTGTTATGAGTTTGGTTTAGTAAGGACTTTTGGTGTATTTGACCCTTGTAATATATTAACCATTTTGTCAATGAGGAAAATGTAGACTTCCCATTATTTTCTCTACACTAATGATAATAATGAATAAAAAGACTTAAATATTAGTGGCCAAACCATGGTAGAAGGTAAAGTTATGTGGAGCCTGTTCATGCAAGACATGCTTTGGGGGTGATCATAGACAAAATTCTCTTCAAACGAACCAACCTCCTATTCTTATGTATTATATGGTGGTTGGAACATAGAAACACTTCCTGTGTCAATATATTATACATATGCAGCCGTCAACAAAAAAATTTTGTTGTGTTGACTTTACCTTAATATCAGCTGAATTGTAGTGTCTCTCTTTATCCCCTCAATCTCTCCAAGTCATCATTTCCTTAAAGTAACATCCTGTTAGTTTTTCCCTTCAGCTTGCTGCTTGTGAAGATAATTTGTTTTATGTCAACCTTTCTTGTTCAACTATTATCCACTCAGTTCATGCATAATGTGAAAGGGAAAAAAACAGAAAACCAAAAAAAGAAATAAGCAAGAAGGGAGTTGTATTTGGCTCAAATTCCAGCTGTAGTATGATGGCTTATACAGATGGAAGTTGTGGAGCCTCAACTTGAGGCCCTAGACCCCCTGGAGGCCAGGTTTATATGGAAGCACTTCCTTTCTTGCCCGCCCCCACCCCCCGACACTGGTTTTTACATGGCTAGTTCTGTCAATATCTTATCCTATTCTCCATGGTAATACACCACCCTCCTCTACCCCCACACTAGCCAGGGAGGTTGCACACCGGGGATCGTCCTTGGTATTAGAGCATGAAATCAGTTGTATTCTTGATTAGAGTTTTGATGAACAGTGTAATCATATAGTGACCTAGTGAAGCTTTGTCATCTTTCCCAGGGTGGTTCTCTTCGCATCGGGTGGTTTTCCACATTGTGGGTTCTTTTTCTCTCTCTTATCAATCTGTGTGTTTGTTGTAACTCCTTACAAAAGGGAAAAGAAATCACCCATTGGCAATTAAGCTCAAAGTTGCTTCTCTAGATTTGAAAGATAGAGATTTTAACTACAATCTTCCAATACTTCTCATCTATGTTGATTGACTCCTAGTTTAAGAGTAAATTTGAGCTCAATCTGTGGTGGCAATTTTGTTTTTGAGATTTTTGGTTTACTCTGGTGGTTTCCTCTTAAGCCAAGGGTTGAAGTTATTGGCTAAGTTGGCTAAAGTTCTTTTTTTTTTTTTTCTTGTTTGGGCGACGTATTAGTAAGCATTCTTCTCTGGACATAAACATTTGGTAGTGTAGTAAGCTGAATTGTAATACTACTTAAATTTCAAGCAGGTCACAGCATTTCTCGAATCCCTCTAGCTCATTTACACACTTCTGCAGAGACTGGTGTGCATTGATTGACCAATAAAGGGTCCATAGCAGAGGTGCTACTTATCTGGGGATGAGGATAAAGTTTAACTCAGTTTCTTCGGCATATTGCCTTACTAAGAAGCGTGCCTGAAGAGATAATGACTTCGTTATTCCTCTTTTTCCTATTCATAGTGTGCTCAACTATCATTGTTAGTGACTGATTGATGAAATTGACAGATGCTTTGGATCTGTTCTGGGTGCTAATACATCTGTTATATGAAACTATATCACTTCCAGTGAAAGCTACCTTTGAGAGTTCAAGGACTCTTGCATGTGTGCCAAATTGCTATAAGGAAGTGCTCACATTAGATTCAGAAGTTTACGGCAGTTAAATTGTTTTTAACTATTAATGACATGAAGTGAAACTAACAGCATCACGGTTTGAATAACTATTCAAATCTGTAAAATTCAGTGTGAACCATTGAAATCTTTCCCTTGTTTTTGATCCAGTCTGAAGGCTTGTTCATGGTTTCAGCTCCTGGGCATAATCTCACCATTTGATTTTTGCGAACAGGTTTCTTCATGACAAGGTGAAGCCTCAGGTTGTTCACCGGGATATACGTGCTAGTAATGTACTGCTTGATGAAGAATTCGGTGCACATCTAATGGGAGTTGGCCTCTCAAAATTTGTGCCATGGGAAGTGATGCATGAGAGGACGGTAATTGCTGGTGGAACTTATGGATCCCTTGCTCCAGAGTTTGTCTACAGAAATGAGCTCACAACAAAAAGTGATGTCTATAGTTTTGGTGTGCTACTGCTTGAAATTGTGAGCGGACGTAGACCTGCACAGGCTGTTGACTCAGTTGGCTGGCAAAGCATATTTGAGTGGGCCACGCCTCTCGTGCAGTCTCATAGCTACTGCGAGCTTTTGGATCCCCTTATATCCTCCTCTTCGTCCGACATTCCAGAAGCAGGCATCATCCAGAAGGTGGTGGGCCTTGTCTATGCTTGTACACATCATGTCCCTTCTATGCGCCCCAGGATGTCTCATGTTGTCCACCAGCTGCAGCAACTGGCTCCGCCAACACCTGTTGTTGTATTGTAAACCGATCTCTCCATCTGTCTTCCTTGCGTAGACTATACAGTATTACTTCACTAGAAGATTTTCCTTCAGAAAACTCCTCCGTGTGGTATGCACCGTGCATGATGCAGCTTGCTGTAAGGGACAAAGAGTGCCACTGTTACCGTAGTTTGCCTGCCGCCTTAACCTGTGACTTGGGATATGCTATTTTCTTCTTTGTGTACTTTGCTGGGTAAATGTGCCCAAGTGAACCCTGTGAGCATCAATACATTATGGTTGGTGTTTATGAGGTTTCCTGTGCTGAGTGTCAAAGTACACTTTGCTGCTGTGGATCTCTCCATCTTTGGCAATCCCGTGTTGATTTCCCTCTTAATGCTGCCAAACATTCTCTTGCACCAACTGCTGGTGGAATCAGAAAAGGAAGAAAGCCAAGGATCCTAGTGCAGTATTATGTGCTTTCTTCTTATCAGCATGCTTGACAAAAGGGTGCAAATGTTGTGTTCATTTTCCCTTTTAGTGTACCATGCTTTTTTTTCTTCTTCTTCAGTTTGATATTAACATTCTGTTTGGTAATTCAAGTGTCATTCTCCTGAGTTGTCCATTAAAAGTCGACATTTGACCTCCCATTCATGCTTTGATCTTTTTTGTAGTGTTTAATTTCTGTATCGGAGCAGATATGACTAAATATGTTTCCTAGGTCTTCTACACCGTTGATCTTTTGGTTTGTCAAGAGCAACCTGCTACAAAAATTTTTGTTTTTGGGTTGGTGTGCTTTCGTTCCAAGGAATCCAAACCTATCACCAGATGCTCCGTGCCTTCAAATTTCATTTTAAGGGCATTCTTGTTCTTGTAATCTTGTTGTGTGAGTAGCATCTTGTTGAACTTGGTAATGCTTTTGGACATTGCAGATTTTTCACTCCACTAGTAAAAGTTGCTTGCAGAAGGACGACAAACTGCAGATAATAAATCTTCATTCCTACTCAAAACTCCACGGTGCGGTACAAATTTAACCGTGGAGTTTGAATTATGTGCATGTGAAAAATGTAGTAGATGAGTCACTCATCGGATCTTGTAATTGTTATTTGATGGGAATAGTTGTTCCTAAAACATGCTTTCTAAATCATGTTATATAAACCAGTTAAATAAGTAGAGGTAAATGCATCGGCTCTTGGCGGAGTTTTCTGCGTTTGTGCTGGCTCATTTTACAGTTTGTTGCTGCAGTGCTGTGTGGGGGAGGAAAGGCTGCCTTTTGGTTGCTTGATTTCAGCTTTGGCTCATTGGCGCTTGCTCTCCCCTCCAAATTAGTCTGCCATTGTGACTTGGAAACATGATCAATTTGCCATGCTGATTGCATAAGTTAGTCACGAACAATCCCCGATGTTCTGGATGCACAAAATCTCCCTCTCTGGTCTTCTCTAGGTCTCTGGAAAGCTCTCTGTGTATTATGGCCGAAACTGGAGTCAGAA
>JAOWBR010150144.1:0-13061 GCA_028571145.1 Dionaea muscipula
GATGTGAGTGCATCAGTGACACACAGCTCGTTCACATCCTTTTTCATGTCAGTGCGAGCAACAACTGGTTTATCCCTCCGATCGAAAGTGGATTGGAGTTGGGATGCATCACTTAAGTTTTCGAAAAGAGTCCACACCTCGTTCTCGTCCTTCGTCATCACGGACCCTCCACATGTGGCGTCCATCATCTGACGATGTTGGGGTAGGAGGCCAAAATAGAAGTTCTACACAAGCTGCCACTTGGGTACGGCATGGTGAGGGCATTTGCACAAGAGGTCACCAAATCTCTCCCAGACTTCGAAAAGTTGTTCAGAATCATGTTGCTGGAAGGTGGTGATCTCCCTTCGGTATTGGAGTGTCTTGCCCACTGAAAAATATTTATTCAGGAAGGCAACACTCATCTCCTCCCATGTTCTAATGGTGCGAGGCGGCAATATGCTAAGCTAGTGTTTAGCCTGGCCTTTTAGTGAGAACGGAAAAAGAATGAGTCTCATCGCATCAGCAGGAAAGTTTGTCATTTTTAATGTGGAGCTGATGGATAAAAATTCAGAAAGGAGGCTATATGGATCCTCCTGAGACAAGCCAATGAAAGAGGGTAACGATTGGATCGTGCCAGACTTGATCTCGTAATTAGGAGCAGCTATCGTCGGAAGTTCTATGCACTACGGTATGTCGTACACATTAGGGACAAAGTGTGCATGCAGTGGGTTAGCTACCCTGTTTCCCCCCTTGTTCCTAGCATTCTGTGCATTATTCGCAACCTGATCCTCGACTACCCCATTATTTTGACCGTTCATATTATTTGGTAGAGGGTCTTCCGTCGTGTCGGTGTGTGGGTGTTTGTTTTTGTTCGTAGGTCTCCTTAGGTTATGATTTAATTCAATTAATTCAGGCCTAAGGGATCTACATCCAAGCATGCAAGTTCAAAAAAAAATACGCTAAAGCAGCAGGTTAAAAATAACACACTAACCAAATGCAGGAACAATCAATAAAATAAATTAGAATTAAAATTAAAAATAAAAGACTCAAATAAATTACAATTAAGAACAAAAATAATTCAACCTAAAAATTTTAAACAACCGTCCCCGGCAACGGCGCCAAAATGATAGAACGCGTCGTCAGGTGTGCTATATTTAATATTTATAATTTTAACGGCTTACCGAGTAGGAAGCTGTAAGCGAGTCGAGTATCGTACCACAAGGACGGTTGTAAATTCTCGCAGTTAAATTAATTTTTATTACTAGTGATGGATATATCGAATTAGGATTCGATTGGTGAAAACAATAATTAAAATGCAAGAAAATAAAGATAAGTGTCACCTGAAGGGACGACGATTCAACCACCACAGCAGCAGCAGGTCTGCGATGGAGTAGAGCACGAGACGGCCATGGTTGTGAACCACGGTCGTGTTCCAGGCGACGCACACGGGCGTGTCTATCCGACACGGCCATGTCGAGGGTAATTCCTCACAGGGCTGCGCGCGACTCGAAACCAAGTTGTGCGCGAATCGCAGATTTGATCGTTACACTTAGATTCGTTATTGGCGGGTTGATTTTGGGCTTGACCGTGGATCGTTCGTTTAGTTCGATTAAGGTTTGGATGGCTTATGTAGATGCTATCTCAAGCATGGCAGGGCATAGCAAATATCGAAGTTTCAAACCAAACATACAAATCTAGATGACACGTCACAATCATAAAAAACGAAACGAGTCTACGAGATAAAATTCACAGGTTCAAGTTTAAACGAATCAAAACTCTAGCATCTAGCAAACATCGCATCCAAAATCCTCCATTACACATCAATCGTGATCTAAAGAACTAATCATGCATATAAACACAAATCAGGACATATCTCATAAATAGCGGTCGGGTACGTATAACCTATATATATATATATATATATATATATTACAAATCAGGATATATTTTGAATTTATCATCCTCTATATTGTCCTATGTGGTCAAAAGCTACAATCTCATTGTTTCACAAAAGAACCTCACATCCCTCTCTCATTATCTGTCTCATATCACATCGCATAATATTACACAACCCATAATTTATTTTTCTTCTATATCTCAATATATAATTTATCAAATATAAAAATGTTATTGTCAAAATTCATAATTTTTTATGATGATTAAAATGAGCATAATGTTGATATAATTTTTATTCTTTTTTTTATTAAAAAATTATATAAAATGCATGACATGACACGGATACGGACAATTTTTGTGATAGTAAATGAAACTATAAGAATGTTTATCGTGCCAACGGCACTGGTAATTTCTAGTATATATGTATATATTGGGACGGCTAAATACATCCCCTATTTGAACCCTCTATTTAGAGGCTCTTTTACAACCGTTGGATTGAGCCCATCATGGGCTAATTGTTTCCCTTCTTTTCATTTTTTTTTCTTTTTTTAAATTTTTTTAGATTTCTCTAGATTCTCTCAAATTTTTTTAAATCTCAACCATCCATTTTCAAATCTAACAGTCAGATTTGGGCCTCTAAATGGGGTCTCTAAAGAGGGGTGTACATAATCGCCCCCTAAGTTATATATATAACAAAAGAGAACATAATTTGAATTTATTCCTCTCTAAGTTGTCCTACATGGCCAAATGAAAGATTCTCATTGATTATCTTCTTCTGTCCCCTTCTCACATCACATCATATAATATTATACACAATCTATAATTTATCTTTCTTCTATATCTTACTATATAATCCACCAAATATAAAAATATTATAGTCAAAATTCATAATTTTTTATGAGGATCAAAACGAGTTTAATGTTGATATAATTTTTATTCTTTTTTTATTAAAAATATATATAAAATGCACAGCATAACACGAGCACGACACGGGCACGGATAATTTTTGTGACAGTAAATAAAATTGTAAGAATGTTCACCGTACCGTTGGCACGGGTAATTTCTAGTCATATAAATGACAAGACATTCTCTCCATTTTCTTAATATCAGGTTTGGTGTTAAATCTGAGGATTATTTTCATTGTACAAAAAAACTGCTATTTTAATAGTGAACTTTCCTGCCAAGTTGGCTGACCCTTGGTTTCGACTTGATCGGTGTTCTTTATTTCTGCATTGTTTCTCCGTTTCGATATTCTTATAGTTTTTCATCTAATTAGTTTGTTGCCGATTGATTGAATTGGGTTGGTGACTGAAACCCACCAAGATGAAACACATGTACAATAAAAACAGACATGAGAGCAAGATTAGTCGTCGTCATCATTTCCACGACCACTTCCCACTAAGTAGGGTAGGTCACACGTATCCGAAGGACACATACACACAAAATTAGTCATGAGATCAAGAATATACATTACAGTGTGCAATACTATAGAACGACCACCAGCTGCAACAGATGTATCCAAATGCCATTCATTTGAGCTCACCTACAACAGTCGGCAAGGGTAGTTACAGGCAAGACATTCTCTAAACCACACAAGTAATACTAAAATGCATAAAGAAAATTCTCCCTTTATTTACTTTTTTCTAAATAGATAATGAAATCAATGTGGCAATCATGGTAATGCTCCACAAGATAGAAAACATTTTATCCATCATTTTCCATGGATATCATCAAATTTTATTTAGATTTTATACGAAGGAAATAATATATTTTTATCTATTTCATTGCTTTCCATCATTTTTCATGGATATCATCAAGTTTTATATGAAAACAGAATAAGAATCTATGAAATGAATAGCCCACACATTTTAGCAAGGGTTGATTGTTAATGCTCAGAAGAATGTCATCTGGAAGCAGTGTCACTCCATAATGTGTCGGGAAAAAAAGCTTGGTACTTGGTAAGACAAATGAATACCATTAAAGTAAGCAACAACTGATTGTTTACCCAGAAGAATGTTAGGGAAGGTAGAATCATTCCAGAATTTCCTTAAACAGCACATGTAACTTGCTGTAAAACAATGATTACCCATGATCATTCAATGCTATGGTCTCCTCAAATCATAAAAATTACAGCATCACATATCACTAAAGAAAATCTAGCTTTAACAGCACTTCCTAAGGAGTGATCAAAGCGAAGCAGAACATAGTTGTCTATTGGAGGGAGATTATTCATATTTGACTTTCTTTGTCAAACATAAGTGTGGTTGCTGTCTAGTTACTTAGTGGTCTAACACAGTTATGAGAAGTTTAAGGTCTAACCCTTTAACCGGTAGCCATAACTCCAATCCAAAAAATGGTGTTTGCACTACAAAATGATTCTCTATCCCACACTTGTTCTTAAGCAAAAACAAATTCATCTATAATGCTCAAATTTTGCAAAGACAAAAGCATAACTTTTCTTTTCATGATGGAAAAAACAAAGGAGCTGGCAGTTGGTCTGTAAACTTCTTAGCATGTTATGCCCTGGGAGCCCATATGAGCTAAGGACAAGGATCCAAATATCGCTAAAAAAGGATATATCGCATTACCACAAATACGGATGCATTGCAGGATACAAAAAAAGGACCCAAAAATCGAAATAGCAAATAGAAAAAAATGTGGAAATCTAGAGAAACGTAGGAGATTATTTACGGATCTTTCTGAAACTTGAATGGCAACAATTTTTGGCCGTGAAGGCTTTACATTATTATGTGTCATCGTATGGAGCAACTCGTATTTATAATAAACTTTAGCAAGCACTAAATTCTCTAATCACAGACAATAACATACATTAAAATGAAGATACAACATTGCATCAATACCACAATTAGTTTCGTGGAGGCTCAAGAAATTTTGACCAAATCTGTAGTAGCTCTCCCAACATACATATACATGTAATAAGTGAAATACTCCATCATTTGATTATATAACCATGATATTCTTCAACAGTGACGTATTGAAGGACTCCTTTAGGTAGATATAACATTGTATCTTGTTGGTGATATTGTTGTAGATACTCCATATCTAATCTGCTTTCACTCTGAAAAATGACTGATGATTGTATGGATATATTCATGGTGGATCCAAATTCATGCATCTGTGATGATTGATTCCCAGCGCGCTTAGTGATTCAAAGGTGGTTCAAAGTGAATTGGAATTATCTAACTCTTTATTCTATTCTCTTTCTTTGTTTACCTATTGACCCAATACCTTCACCGATTCTTATAGATCCATAATCTTCATATAGCATAGCATGTGTGAAATCTATCTTACATGTAAATGGATGTACACAATAACAAGGTGATGATCATCTTGGGCAGCATGTGTAAAATCTATCTTACATCTTACATGTAAAATCTATCTTAGTTTGCCATCAGCTTTCTTTCAAAATATCACGATATTTAGGGACATTTTGCGATATTATCACACGATAATTTGTGATATTTGCAAAACTTATGAAAATATCTATAAACCTTATATTTCTGTTTAATGTCGTTTTGCATATGGAAAAATGCGAAAATATCACGCGAAATATGGTAAAATATCTCGATATTTTATTCCATGGATAGGGAAGAGGTTTCTGAAAAGCCTGCAGGACAGAGACCATCAAGGAGTCCATCATAAGAATCATTTCAAGTAATGCACCAGAGCCTTGTAACAAGGATGCAGGCCAGAAGCAGTCATAGCTTGACCCTAACAACACAAAGGGTCTTATAGAGAGAGCACATTGCAAAGTTAGCTTCACGAACGGCATCACCTCACCCCCTAGGGGATATGAATTCTTCAACCGCCAACAAGCATTTGGATTAAGGCCATAATCATAAGCTACACCAATTTGCTCAAATGGAAGGAGAAATTGCACTTCTTTTAATTTTTTTTTTTTTTCCCCATTGATTTGAGTCCAAACTTTATTAATACTCCTAACAGCAAACAACATTATACAAATCAATCAAAGCTACATAGATTTGAAGCTTCTGTCCTTTTTTGCGGGGTAGATTTTGCAAAATTTTCAACATGTGAGAAGTCCTTTTAGAAGTTGGTTGAAGTAGTCATCTACACAGAGCATGTACCATCTGTATTGCATCAAATTTTATCTTAATACGACTGAAGAACGATAGCCTTACCCCTTACACTCTGAGTATTGGTGATGTAAAAACTGTAATGGCATGTAAAGATAATAATAAAAAAAAAAAAAAAAAACTCAGAATTCTTACAGCCGAAAAGATTGACTTTTAGAACAAAACTTACAAAGAAAGGGAGATCCTTGGTACTGAAGATATAGCTGCCTCTCTTCTCATCCCAATAAGAAAAAAAAGACTTAGGAGTGTGGTATAAAATCTGCAAATAAAGCACACAATTTAAGCATAAGAAAAAGGCCAAAGGCAAGAAAGTTGACATCTTTCCCTCCTGAGGATTTGTTGGGGAGAATGCTATATATTGGATATGGTTTTCAAAAGAATATCAAATAAATAAAAATGAACTCTTTAAAGTGCGACATATTACCTGACTTTCCACATTTATATTTGCTATAGGTCTCAATGCCTCAATTACAGGTGCTAAAAGAGACTCCTCAACTTGTTTGAAATCCCTGCACGTAAGAGGGTACAGAAATTTGAATCCGAATGTTCCATATTCAGATGATCCTCCAAGATGATAACTATCAGGAAACCTGTTATCATACCACTCATAAATCCAGTCATGTGGATCAGCATTAAGCAGACTGAAAGAAAGCACGACTTTGCCGTCAGCACCGACAGGAATAAACTCTCCATGGATTGACCTTTTCTCTTTCCCACCATTTTCAAACACCCTGACGAAAACTTCTGCAACCATCCTCACTGCATCTTCCATTGAAACCTTACCCACAATCCATCCATGCCTATGCTTCCCCACTACAGCCCTGAGTTCCTCACCCCTATTTACTACAACTACCGTGTACACTTTCCCGGCCAAATGCCCACAGCTCTCACCACCTACTAATACAGAATCTAGCAATTCATCGACGAACTCATCGTTTCTAAAACTCACATCAAAGTCTGACTTCTTCAGTAGCCCACAACGCCAAAGACAAGGGGCGTCAAGATCCCAGTTCCTCACACAATCATCATTCAATTGCAAAGTCACGTGAACAGTTTGATTGCTCCTACAGGCACCACAAGCTCTGTCACCACCAGCTAATTGTTTCATCTGCTCAGAAATAGAAAATTCCAATTTCCGTGCTTGGTCAATATCCTGAGCTTTTGCTTCAAAACCTACGAACACTGCCTGAAATTGGCATGGGAAGAGTATCGGCTGTGATTCAATCACTCTAGAGAGCTCATAAATGTCATGAAAGGGAAGATGTGATCGATAAATCTCCACTGATTTGAGTAAAAAGGGAAGACCTGCAGTGAGTTAAAAACAAAAACAAGAAACGAAATATTCAGGTTCAATCTAGAATAATACAACAATCAATTGTCACATAAAAGTTGAGAATCCACATGAGATACCATATAGCAATTCTCTTCCTATGGTAAGATCAGCTCAACTCTTTTGTACAACATTTATGATTTGTGGAAACTATAGGAAAGTGGTGCTACTATGAAAATTCTTTACAAACACTCATTCTTCTATGGACATAATTTTTAATACAGAATTCAACATAACTTCCCCCTCCCCGTCCAACTCAGCATTCTTCTAACATTCCGGAGTCCAATGTATTAATTGGAAATGTTTGATTCCCTAACTATGATCCATTTAGACCACCACTGTCGCTTTACATGGTATGCTCGTCTTGGGTGATTTGAGATTTAGAAACCAAGATGCTGATGCAGCCAAATGTTGTGCGTCTAGTAAGAAAAGATCATGCTTGAACCTACTTTGACAGACAATAGGCATTCTATGTCCATGGGTATTATGTATTACGAACCATGGAAGAAAAAACGAAGAAGAACAAATAGAGTCGAATCGTTATTCTCGCAAAAATAGGATCCAAAAAAATTCTTGACTTCAAACCGATCTATGAACCGAATCCTAACTAATAACAGGGATGTGTTATCAGATAAGTCAATCAAAAAACAATAACCAGAACCAACGATGCAACAGATAGGAGAGGAACGGCATAAATTAGCCACAGCAAAAGCGGCAGAAGCAACAAGAGCAAATAATAAAGGGAGGGAGACAGAGATCATGAGATAGGGAGTAGTAACCTAAGAGGAAAGAGAAGAAGACTGATACGGACAAAAGGAGGCGTTTTAGTCCAGGCTTTGTCTTCCGCATTTTCTTGGCATCGAACTCCGATTCGCCGACCACACTCCTCTCTCCTCCTCCGGCTATCCCTTCATTTCCAGAGCTCGGAGAGATTTCTTCCGACGCCGCACCGCCATGAAACGGGGTGGTTCCCGGTGAAGATTTGGGACTACCAGGCCCTGATTTCTCTGAGATTTCCGCCATTACTGAACCAGAACCATCATCCATCGTGGATCGATTGACCGAATCGCGCCGTCAGTGAAGCACGCCGTCTTAGCTCAGCTGGTAGAGCGCGTGGCTTTTAACCACGTGGTCGTGGGTTCGATTCCCACAGACGGCGGTTGTTTTCCTCATACTTAACTCTATATATTTCAGTTAAAATTGGACTATTCCCATGGACTAACAAAGTCTTCTTAGCTCAGCTGGTAGAGCCGTGGCTTTAAAAGGTATTTAAATTTTTGACGAAACGGTACCATTTTATTAAAAAAAAAATTAATATCGTTTTTTATTTTATTTTTGATAAAATGATAGCATACGATCGTAATTATTATGATTATTATGATGAAAAGATAGTGCATCTCTGGTGTCCGGAGTTACTCGCCTTTAAAACCTCAGGCGGCGGCGGCCTGGTTGTGTCGCTTGGTTGAGGATTCGAATCCCACCGACGGTGGCCGCTTTTTCCATACAGCTATATTACTTATTCCCTTTTTCTGTTGTTCTTTTGGTGAAACAGGGTAGGTTCTTTGTATCCACAACTACAAGCTTCAACGGCTACTTTTAATGTCGTCGCTGCCAGCCACTGAATTGTGTTAGATTAGATGCCTTCACCTCCATGGCGGAAAAAGATAACATCTTTCCTGTTGTTCTGCCAAGGCAAATCAACCATTGCAAAACTCCACGCTCTCATGGTTGTGACCGGGCTATTCAAATATGGCAAGCCCACCTCGCATCTCATAGCTGCCTATGCCAAAATAGGTCAAATCGAGTTTGCCCGCCAAGTGTTTGACAAATTGCCTCAAAGAGGTGTGGATGCTTGGAATGCGATGATCATTGCTTACTCGCGAATGAGTTCGCCTGACAAGGTCGTTAGTTTGTACAAAAAGATGATTGCGGATGGGATTGCGCCGGATAGCTCTTCTTTTACCGTGACTATTAAGGCATGCACACGCTTGTCTGATTTGGAAATGGGGGAAGAAATTTGGAAGCAGGCGGCTCAGTTTGGGTACAAGCATGATGTTTTTGTGGGGTCTTCTGTGCTGAATTTGTATGTGAAGTGTGGAAGGATGAATGAAGCAAGGTTGGTTTTTGATAACATGCGGACCACAGATCTTGTTTGTTGGACAACCATGATGACCGGTTTGGCACAGGGTGGGCAGGCAAAGGAAGCGATTGAAATTTATCGGAAAATGAGAGCGCTGGATATGGAAGGAGATGGGGTTGTCATGCTTGGCTTGATTCAGGCTTGCACAGATCTAGGGGACACAAAATCGGGCTTTGCCATTCATGGGTACATGCTGAGGAAAGATATGCCCATGGATATTGTTCTTCAGACCAGCCTAGTGGCCATGTACGCCAAAAGTGGCTATTTGAATCTAGCTTGTCATGTTTTCAGTAAAATGCCCCAAAAGAATGTTGTTTCGTGGAGCGCTTTAATATCTGGTTTTGCTCAAAATGGTTATGCAGGGGATGCTCTGGAGCTGTTGATTGAGATGCAGAGGGCTGGATACACGCCGGATTCGGTTTCTCTTCTTGGTGCCCTGCTGGCTTGTTCGCAAATCGGCTATTTGAAATTGGGTAAATCAATTCATGGATATATTGTTAGAAGACTGGAGTTTGAACAGATTTTATCAACTGCAGTCATTGACATGTACAATAAATGTGGATCTCTCTCTAGTGCTCGCCTTCTCTTTGATATGTTAAGTTGCAAGGATGTGATCGCCTGGAATGCTATGATTTCTAGCTATGGGATTCATGGTTGTGGAAATGAAGCCCTCACGCTTTTCATTGAGATGACCAAGACAAACAACGTAAATCCAGACGATTCAACATTCGCTTCTCTCCTGTCGGCTTTGAGTCATTCTGGTCTGGTAGAAGAAGGCCAGTACTGGTTTTGTCAGATGATGGAAAGATTCAAGCTTCGGCCAAGGTTGAAACACTATGCTTGTGTCGTTGATCTGTTGGCCCGTGCAGGGAGAGTGGAAGAAGCCAGTGATTTAATCAGCACCATGCCATATGAACCTGGAATTGCGGTTTGGGTTGCCCTCTTATCAGGCTGCCGTAACCATGGAAATTTCTTGATCGGCGAGTTTGCTGCAAAGAGGGTTCTTGAGTTGGAACCGGATGATCCTGGAATTTACTCTCTGGTTTCAAACTTCTTTGCGTCGTCAAGGAAGTGGGTTGAAGTGGCAGAGGTGAGGAAGGTTATGAGGGACACGGGTATGTCGAAAGTACCGGGTCACAGCATGCTTGAAGTCAAGGGGAAACTCCATTCTTTTCTTATGGCGGATAAGAGCCATGGGCAGTATGAGCAAATGGTTCAAATCATTGAGAAGTTGGATCGTGAAATGAGTGCTGTGGGTTACGAGCCAAAGACGGAGTTTGTGTTGCATGATCTTGACGAGGAAGTAAAGGTCGGATTCATGTTGAATAATCATAGTGAGAGAGACTTGCAATTGCTGTTGGTCTATTGAACACAGAGCCAGCCAGTTTAGTACTAAACTAATGGTGATTATCAAGAACCTGAGATGAGAGTTTGTGGGGATTGCCATGAAGCTATAAATGAAATACATATCTAAAATTGTTGAAAGGGAAATAATCATTGTGAGGGATCATGTAAGTAAAGCGCTGCTCATGTGGGGAAGGGATCATGTAGGTGAGCTGTGAGCAGTGAATGCGCACATGCACTGGGAAAAAACTGAAGTAGAATTCTGGTATTTTCAGGTCTGGGGATGGATGATGAATTAATTCTTTTGATTTGAATCCAGCCGAGCCAGCGGCTGGAGTACTGCTGTACTGGAGGAATGAATATATATGCCTTGCATACGTTCGTTTGTGTTGTGGGATAAGCATGGACTTGCAGATTGTCTGTGTATATATATACACTAAATTGTGATGGCATGCATGGCAGGATGAGGATAGCTAGCTATAAGCTAGGTTGAGGAGCTAGCTTTCGTGCTTGCCAATGAACATGCATGACATGCATGTGTCATGTATATATATGAAATAAAAATTTATGCGGCATTCATAGCTTACGAATATTTCACATATAGGTACTTCACTTGCTTATAATATGAACGCCTGGAATAATATAAAACTCAAATTTTATGTTATATATGCTATACGCAAATAGATCTAATATATATGGTCTATATATCTATATAATAAAGTAAGATAATTTTGGCCATCTCGATGATCAATGACTCATATAGTGATTAAGTTATGCTTATATATATATATATATATATATATTCTCGATGCAAAGAATTCGGATTTTACATGTTATTCATTACTCTCTCTATATATATATGGTTTTTCACAAACTGATGATTCTCTTAATGCAGATAAATTCTTTCAAAAAAAAAAAAGAATAATGCAAAGTCATCAAGAAAAAAAGAAAGAGAAATGGAACATATGGGTTACAACTTTTCAAATTGCTTAATTATTCTGTCTACACATGTTTGACCTTAATGAACCAAAGATTGAATGCAAGATACTCATCTTTTTCGATTTTTTGCTCATTTGGTTTTTTTTCCACATCCATAAAAATGAAAAGGAGTGAGACCTAAAAATTGTAAAAGAAGACTTGGATTTACTAGTATGTTTTGATTCTATTTCAAATATTCTGATGAGGTGAGAGTTAAATACATACATGAAAATGGGATACATATCCAAGATAGCTCCAATTCGGACATCCCCAAATTCAAATGGGAGGATGATCTCACCTATAATTAGCTCTCATTTGTGCTCTCGTTTGTGGATATTTGTATTCTTAAAAGACCTTTTTTTTTTCCTTACTTAAAAGATTAGAAAGGTGGAGTCTACAAACACCCGAGACCCCTTTAACGATGTGCTACGTGAGCAACTCAATATGTCGCTATTTGTAGAAATGATTGCTAACAATAGTAGTTAATTTTACCTATACAAAACCATGACCAAAAAATTTATCGACGGTTTTTTTTTTTTTACAGGCCGACAAATCAATCGTTATTCCGCCGTTAATGTAAATTTTTTGTAAAATCCGTCATTAATCCAGCGGTAATTAGAAATTGTCTTTTTACTGGCAGGTTTTAAAATCCGTTAGCAATCCTTATTAATCCTAATCCTTATTAATAGTTAGAAGAAAAAAAAAATATCCTTCCGTATTATTTTTTCCCGTGCATACTCTACTATTCTATAAAAACATGCTAATTATTCAGGTTTTTATTGTATTTATAACAATAACTCGTGTTTACTATCATGGGCACTGTGGCACATTATAGAAATTCTATTGGTTTATTATCATGCATAGAGCATATCTTTAATCTTTTCTAGATATATATTTGCAATAAAACAGTTAGCAATAATTTTTCTAATACTATAATGCTGCCTTTTCTTTTTTATTTAAACTAGATTCCTATATAAACTCGCTAACTCAGTTTGCCTCTAAAGATTTGCTGATGTTGCAGTGTACTTCAAACTAATATTATTTCTCTTTTTCTAAATCTGTCGAGTAGGCGGTCCATTAAAATATAACATAGCAGACAACACTTTGTCAGTGTTACTGACGGTCCAAATTCGTCGGTAATTCGTCGCTACAGTTTGATCCGTCGGCAATCTGATGAAAACATCCGTCGAAAAACAACGTGGTTGCTAATTATTGACGGACTGAATATTCTGTCGGTAATTACCGACGGATTACAGAAACCGTTGGTATATTCATC